>JAODAL010013462.1:0-91234 GCA_025379985.1 Phyllomedusa bahiana | reverse complement strand
TCGTATTGTATGCATAGGGAGATAATGACATGTCAATGATGTCTATGGGGCCGGCGGGCTGTTGCCCCCCCCCGTGCATCGAGAAGACGTGCTGAACAGCGCGAGCTCCTGAAGCACACAGTGTATTTCGGCGTGTACCAAACACATCACCAAACACCGTGTGAACATAGCCTAAGGGACACACAGGCTGGATTGTGTTTTACTGAAGTGAATGAGGTGATATTGTGGATATGTGTGTGTATACACCAATATACATACACATTTACACAGTACATACACAGAGACATACTTACACAGAGAAATGCATACATACACACACACACACACGTATACACATATAAACATACACACAGACATCTATACAAACACATACACACAAGTATACACAAAAAAACAATACATACACATTTACACACACACATGCATCCCACATTGAGTACAGTTCACATTCAGGAACATTATTTTGTCTCCCCCTTATTACACTACTTAGAATTATTGTTCAGCACTGAGGCTCCTCACTCACTTGTGTCCTTCTTGCTGGTCTGGTCCTGGGTGAGATAAGAGGACAGCAGGGGGCGGAGCCTCTCATGGCCGGACAGCTTCCAGACTCCCTTCACAGTGTGAGCAGCCGGCGCCCCCTCCTCCCTCATGAGCTCCTGTCATCCCGAGCAGTCGCCCTCCCCCTCGCTGCCTGCACATAGTTGCTGCTGCTCTGAACTGTTGGTGCGTCCAGGGGACACACACACAGTGGAACAGCTTGTCGGCTCTACAGGTCACAGTAATGACCTGGAACCGGACGTTCTGAGACTCGGGGCACAGGGAGCCTGGTCCGGGGCTTGTGCCCCGAACAAACCTACCTAGCGACGCCCCTGCTCTCCTCTATCATATATTCCTATATATCACATAGCTCAGCTCCTTTCCTCTATCATATAAACCAATATATCACAGAGATCAGCTCCTCTCCTCTATCATATAACCCTATATATCACAGAGCTCAGCTCCTCTATCATGTAACCCTATGTATCACAGAGCTCAGCTTCTCTCCGTCTGTGATATATAGTGTTCATTTAAACATGCCGATCCTTTGCTCCCATGGGAGATAAGCTACTGCCAGAGGTTTACTTTCCTCTTGCCATTGAAAGCACATGTAGACTCATCAGAATGTATGGGAAGGTTGGGAGGAATGGCAGACATTGCATGTGTATGGGCAGCCATAATCCATAATCACTACCCCTCTACTGGGAACCCCTCCACGTATAAATCCTGCTTTTAGTCATAGTCTGTTCCTGCAGCAGATTAATCATTTCCACTTGGACCCTTCAACTAATGTTTGCGAAAGAATATCTGCTTCACAGATGAGAAGCTTGTGCCAAATTAGCTCTAAAGTAAAACAACTGATGTTCTAAATCCATGGAGTGATGTCACTGTAGAGAGACAGAGATATAAACATTGCGACATCTTCTACAGTTACAACAGAGAATAACTGTACATCTAATGGGAACAACTCAACCATGGTCTTATGTCTATGGTACATTTCATCAGCATGGGTCCTTCTTGAATAGCGAGCAAAGGTTTACTTACCTCAAAAGCCCATGTATAAGGGACTTGACTCAACAGCAATCAGTTATCACAGTACAGTTGCAATGGCCTCAGGATATAATATTTCCACCATATAATAGCCTTTCCTGGGACTTTGTATTTTATAATCAGACTCAACATGCAATGTACCAGACACTGGTGATCTGCGGCTCAAGTGATTGACCATGAACCTCTGTATTAGTGCAGTGCATGCACTGTACCATTATATGTTGTATAGAAGCGCCTCTCTACAATACAGTGCAGCACTCTTTACAGATGTGAGGATGGCTCCATTTTCTTATTTTCTTGTACAATGGGGCACCTTTATCAATAGTGTTGACCTGTAAGACAGTTTTAAGTTAGACTAGACAGTTTTACAATGTACCACATTCATCATAGTGTTGATAAATCTTGCGCAGGTTAGAAATGTCTAGTCTAACTTTGTCAAAGACAGCATTTGGTTTTGCACATCAAAAAACTTTGTTTAAAAAAAGCACAAATGCACACTGGTGTGGCAGCAGTACATATAGACATTCAAATTAAAAAAAACAGTGGCACACTATGGACTAAAGAAACTATCCAAAGGGACATAGGAACTTTGGAAAAAGCATTACTGCTAACTAGGATACATGGAAAAAAATTTTGAGGTTCTTAGTTCACACTTTTGGCCAAAACTGCTTAAGCCCACTTCCGAAACTTCACCAGGACCTCAGGCAAGTGGGTCCTATGGTATTGTTACCCAAAGTTTTTTGATGTGCAAAACCAAATGCTGTTTTTGACTTTATGTAAGGGAGGAGTGGCTGACTCCCTTTTGGTTTTTGCACCCCAGCCACTTCCTCAGGTTTTAAATCAGTGCAGTGGGCTTTGAAGCAGGTACCTTCGCTCCCTGAAGTGTGCTGGTCTGAACAGGACCCAATAGAGAGGTAACAATAGCGTAGGACCCACTTGCCTGAGGTCCCGGTGAAGTTCGGAAGTAGGCTTAAGCATTTTTGGCCAAAAGTGTGAACTAAGAACCTCAAATTTTTTTTCCATGTATCCTAGTTAGCAGTAATGCTTTTTCCAAAATTCCTATGTCCTTTTTGATAGTTTTTTTAGTCCATAGTCTAATTTTGTACCACCATTGGGGCACATTTATCAAGGCAGTTGTGCCAGAATTCTGGCCATTTTGCCCCCAAAATAACATCTTCCATACTTTACACCACATTTACTATGTGTTTTAGACATTTTCAGACACTTCTGTCTCTCGTCCGACAAAGGTAAAAGGGTTATGGCTTCGTGTAAAGGGGGTAAGGCTTAACCTGTGCCAAGAATGCACCAGAATTTTGTCGCAGTTAGTGCCGTAAAAGTAAGCCAACTTATAGGTGGTACAAAGTTACAGACAGTTCTAGCCTATGCCAGATTTACAACACTATGATATATATGGCGCATTATAAGACTGTCTAGTCTAACTTAAAACTGTCTTACAGTTAGACACTATTGATAAATGTCCCCCATTAAGTTGGCTAACTTTTACACCACTAACTGCGCCAAAATTCTGCCGCATTTTTGGTGCATGTGAAGCCACGACCCTTTTACAGAGGCCATACCCCCTTTGTCGAACGAGGCGCAGCAGTGTCTGAAAACTGTCTAAAACATAATAAATGTGGTGTACAGCATGAAAGATGTTATTTTTGCGCAAATTGTGCCAGAATTCTGGCGCCACTGCCTTGATAAATAAGCTCCATTCTGTACAAAGTACATGACCCAAAGAAGCTTCTATCCTCAAAATAGAAAGTGATTTCCAGCTTCCTCTTTCTAATGTTATGTGTAAGGACCTGCTTTACTTGTATTAGTTATCTTCATTTTGCATCCTGATCCTGATAAATATTAGATGTTGAGAGACCACTGTATTATGTTTCAGTCGCTGGAGTAAGAGAATTCAAGGCCGGGGCCGGATGCGGGGGCGCAGCCTTAGAGGTAGGCCCCTCATGACCCGGCGCGCCTGCAGTGGCGTGAGGTCAGGGGAAGGAGTTACGCGCGCGGCAGGTGGGCGGGGCCGACATGCGAGGCCGCATCCCGTGCCGTGCGCCGGCCGTTGCTAAGGGCGGAGCGAAGCGCGAGTCAGGGGGAGGGGCCGGCATATAAGGCCGAGTCCCGCCCTGCGTGCTGGCAGTTTGGGGGGTGACATTCAAATCTGTCCCACCCACCCTCCCTTTTGGTGTTGTGGGGGGGGGGGGGGGTTTGGGG
This sequence comes from Phyllomedusa bahiana, assembly GCA_025379985.1. NCBI lineage: Eukaryota > Metazoa > Chordata > Amphibia > Anura > Hylidae > Phyllomedusa > Phyllomedusa bahiana. Next base: position 87,430 of record JAODAL010013462.1, on the reverse strand, counting down.
ATGCAGGACAGCAGGAGAGGGAGTTATTGTCGCAGTGGCCGGCGGGTTTTGGGGTCCTTGGAGGTGGTAAAAATTAGTGGGGGAGTCAGGCTCCGCTTGGCTCCCAGTGGTTGAGTGACCAGGCTGGCGAAGGTTGGGGCTCCACAGGGCAGAGGCCTTGGGAGCGCAAGAATGGTTAGCCGCCAGAGGTGGCTTTTGGTGCCCTGAAACCGGGGGTTGACGGTTGGGGGCAATGGCTGAGAGAGAAGGAGGAGGAATTTCGCCAGACCATGGTTGGTTGGAAAATCAGAGCTCCAAGGACCTCAGCCCCAAGTTTAGTTAGGGATAGTGTCAGATAGGTTTTTTGGGGGAAGGGATAATGGAAAATGGGTATTTCAGAGTTCTTCAATACCCATTGTCTGTAAGGTATTTTGTTACTTGTTTGTGAAATAAAATGGCTGCTGTGGCCAGTTTATCCAACCCATGTCTCAGTGTCTTCTTTGAAATAGGGAGGTCAAGTGGGTGTGGGTACTTTGGTCATGGATAGCCATAGATAGGCGCTGCATAGGGTCATGCACAGTGCTGTATTATTGGTCCACCTTGTATGGATCTGTAATGTGGTGCTTATAGACTGCTATGGACTTAAAGGGGTTGTCCGGGTTATTCTTATTAAACTGTAGTTAATGGGGTCCATCAGGCACTGCTGACGTTCATTACTGAATGATGAGTTTGTTCTGCCATTATTTTAGTTTTTTTTTCTGTTGCCAGGAAGGGATAGAAAACTTGAAATCACAATGTACATGTGGACTTAGCCTAAGCTTTTCTTTTACTTTTGTTACCAGAAGTACAGTATGTTATGTAGTCTGAATGGAGTATGACCGCAGATTGACACCACATAGGGTGTGTTTAAAGGCCAGAAACATCTTTGACATGAAAAAAAAGGATTGCTGTGTTACCGGTTACCTTGAGTACAACACGTTTTAGTATGCTGTCTACATTCCTTTTTTCATTTTCAGCCTCTCAAAAATTCAATTTTATGCTTGCATCTAGATTCAGTGGATGTGTCCCCGTAGTAATAGATGCTGGGTGGTAGCTCTCTGCATTTAGAAGTTTATCATGGGTGCTCTCATTTATCTTTATACTTACACACAGACTCAGTGACTCCGTGGGTTTTCCTCCCAATCTACAGCCTGTATGAGCTGCCCTGCTTGAATGCTCTCCCCTCTCTATGCTCTTATTTGTTGTATTCAAATAAACTCTAAAAAAAAAGTTAGGATCCCATCTTGCAGACAGCTGTTTCGAAGCTGTTTTGTCAGTGCAGAGCAGCGTTCCGCCTGCCTCGGTCAAAGGGGTTTTGCCACAATCTAATTTCATACCTCCTGCATCCAGCTCTTCAGCTCTATGTGCTCAGAAGGGGGCGTGTGTGATTTGTTTGAACTGCATATCATGTGACTCAGCAGGATGACATCACCATGCCTTTCCTCTCTGTAGTCAAAGAAAGGTCTGTTTATGTAAAGCATTGTGAGTAGCTGAGAGTTTTTTGCCTCCAGGCACAAGGGTCCTAGGTTCAAATCCCTGCAGTAACCAATCCTGTGGGGTTTTTTTTCTCTTTATCAATGCACAACCTCATTGAGGTTTCTTTTTTATTTACTTGCACTGTTTGACTAATTACTAAGGAGTACAGAGGACGGGACTACAATGACAGCACCTGGGGTTTGAACACTCAGTAGCTGCCTGAGAGGCGAGATCATGTCTGAGCATGTCTGACCAGGACTGAGGAGCCCTCAGCCAAAACCCCTCTAGGGGCCTTTAGTGTAGCTTTTGTAGCGTAAAGTTTTTCCCTCGGGACAGCACCCTAAAGGTATATTAAGACTCACATGCCATGCAATGCTCCATGGGAAATTTAATACTGAAATAAGCACTAATGGAAAAAGAGCTAGGATCTCCAGTACCACTTATAAGAAGTGACATCCCTTACAGTCACTCCCATACCCCCATGGAATTGTGGCACTGGTTTTTGGAGTTTACTATGACAAATTATCTTTATTCTGGAGGTCAGTACAGTTCTGACAATATCTCTGTTAATCTGTTGCAGCCTAAGCCCCATTGAATGAAGCTTATATGCGTCCTGTTTGCCTAACATGGTTTCCAATGCAGAACCCCTGCAATAGGTGACGCTATTTTTTTTCCTGTGGTGCGGATTTTATAACTGCGAGTAACACATTCCACATTATAAAGCACAGCACATGCTTCCATTAATTTATAGCGGGAAATCAAAGTTTACATTCCACAATTTGAATATACCTTTAACATCTCTATCCATACAGTCTAGCAACTGCGAGCAACACAGTCACATAGACTTGATAATGATCACTTAGGGCAGGGGTGTCAAACTCGTTTTCACCGGGGGCCACAACGGCCTCATGGCGTACCGTAAAGGGCCGACCTAATTTTAGAACTGTGTAAATGCAGCTTCTCCTTAACAGTTAACAGAGCTATTAAGGAGTAGTTTCATTTGTACAGTATTCCTGTTGCAATCAGCCCTTTGATGGTAATCAGGAAGATGGTGAGGCCCAGGGGGGAGGCAGGCCAGAGGGTGGAGGCCCAGAGAGGGGAGGAGGAAATGGGGAGGCAGGCCAGATGGTGGAGGCCCAGGGGGAGGCAGGCCAATGGTGGAGGCCCAGAGAGGGGGAGGCAGGCCCAGATGGTGGAGGCCACAGAGGAGGCAGGCCAGATGGTGGAGGCCCAGAGAGGGAGGCAGGCCAGATGGTGGAGGCCCAAGGGGGGGGGCAGGCCAGATGGTGGAGGCCCAGAGGGGGGGAGGCAGCCCAGAGGGGTGGAGGCCAGAGAGGGAGGCAGGCCAGATGGTGGAGGCCCAGGGGGAGGCAGCCAGATGGTGGGGGCCCAGGGGGAGGCAGGCAGTGGTGGAGGCCCAGGGGGGAGGCGGGCCCAGATGGTGGAGGCCCAGAGGGGGAGGCAGGCCAGATGGTGGAGGCCCAAGAGGGAGGCAGGCCAGATGGTGGGGGCCCCGGGGGGCAGGCCAGTGTGAGGCCAGGGGGAGGCAGGCCAGATGGTGGAGGCCCGGGGGGAGGCAGGCCAATGGTGGGGGCCCCAAGAGAGGGAGGCAGGCCAGATGGTGGAGGACCAGGGGGAGGCAGGCCAGAGGGTGGAGGCCCAGGGGGAGGCAGCCCAGATGGTGGAGGCCCCACGGGGGGGAGGCCAGATGGTGGAGGCCAGAGAGGGAGGCAGGCCAGAGGGTGGAGGCCCAGGGGGGAGGCAGGCCCAGATGGTGGAGGCCAGGAAGGAGGCAGCCAATGGTGGAGGCCCAGGGGGAGGCAGGCCAGATGGTGGAGGCCCAAAGGGGGAGGCAGGCCGGGGGGTGGGGGCCCCCTGAGGGGGAGGCAGGCCAGTTTGGTGGAGGCCCAGAGGAGGGGGGCACGATGTGGAGGCCCAGGAGGGGAGGCAGGCCGAAATGGGGTGGGGGTGAGCCAGTGAAGGAGTAGGAAGATTTAGCCCAGGGGGGGAGGCCCAGACAGGAAGCTCCTTGCTCAGCGTCCTGCCAGGGCCCGCAGTGGGCGGGCCGGAGCACTGAGCAGGCGGAGCCCGGCAATCTGTGCTCTTCTACTGTGCACTGAGCTGCAGGCCCCGCCCCCTGAGCTCACTGTGCTGCCGGCCCCGCCCCCGGAGCTCACTGAGCTGTGCTGCCGGTGCTGTCTGCTCCTGTCTCACTGAGAGAAGCAGCCGTTGCGGAGCACAGCTCAGCAACAAGTGCCGGGCCGGATAACACAAGGCAACGGGCCGGATTCGGCCCGCGGGCCTTGTGTTTGACACCTGTGACTTAGGGTATCAACCTGCTGCTGGTGGTGGCAGCTCTGGCTGGTGGTCAGCCTCCTGGCTGGCAGCTAGGCTCATGGCTGGTGGTCAGGCTCATGGCTGGTGGTCAGGCTCCTGGCTGGTGGTCAGGCTTCTGACTGGTGGTCAGGCTCCTGGCTGGTGGCTAGGCTCCTGGCTGGCTACTGGGTGGGTCCTGGCAGCTGGTTCGTTTTTGTCTAGTTTGGGCCTGGCTGGCTTAGGTCCTGCGGGAAGGATTACCTAATCCCAATGATTACAATATTATACAAAGAACCAGTCTCAGATCTGTTCCTAAACTAAGTTGCTTGGCCGGGCTTCACAGGCAGGCCATGTTCATGCTGCTGTCGATTCTCTGTGAACTATCCACTATATGAATTGGCAGCTTCCAAAGATGCCCACCGGAGGAGGGCAGACCCAGACCCCGGGTCTGTTCTTTGTGTGGAACTGTAATCATCATGGCCAAGCCCTCCCTCCCAAAGGGCTCGGCCTCACATGCAACCTTTGAAGCTGCCGATTCTGGGACAGCATGTGAGGCATGGCTTGATGATCAGTGAAAGGTTAGTAAAATAAACAGGCTTGTGATACAAGAGGGCACCCTTGTGTCATCTTTCTACCTGGGGTCTGTTGGGCAGTACCAATGGTATAGCCTTGATAAGAGCCCCAACCTAGACCATTCAATCACATGATCACTAGTTATGGAAGCAGGAAGCCTGCTGAGCTTTATACATGGTGCTCAGTGAGTGCTTTGTATATAGCTAACATGAAGGCACAAATGGTACTAAACCATCCCTGAGTTCACTTTACAATGTCGGCTCTCGCGGATAGCTGGCTATACCCTTCTGCAGATGTAGACTCTGCAAGGATGTTTATAGTGTATGGGTGGTGTGCAAGTATTTATAGGGAATAATTATGGAGAGTTATAGCTCTCTCTAGCAGAGGCACATTTTGTATTACTTTTTGGTTATAAATGCACCAGATACAAAATTTAGTAAAAGTGTACATACCCTTTAAATTAAAGGACCACTCCAGTTTTTTTTTTCTTTAATTCAATAGAAATTGCTTCTATGTACACAGTAAATTCTATTTACCTCCAGCTGCATAAATTATTTTTCAATGCAAACTCTGAGTTGCTAATACAGGCAGTCCTCGGGTTACGAACAAGATAGGGACTGTAAGTTGAAATTGTATGCAAGTCGGGACATGTATATTTATTAATGTAACTCCAGTAGAAAAGGTTTTCTTTTTTTGGTGATAGTGCAGAGAAGGGTTTTTACATTTGTTTTGCTGTCTGTGTGCCTATTAAGAAGATTTCACCTTATTTTCACCTCATGTGCTGCTGTGGCATGTTGGAACTTGTCATTCTACAACTACTATCTGCTGTGGAACATAGAACTATAATTGCCAGCATGCCCCATAAGCCTTCGTTTGTAACTAGGGGACAGATGTAAGTCGGAACGGTGTAAGTCAGGGACTGCCTGTAGTTATATGACCCGAAAATTGATCTATCTCCCTATGCATTCCTATGGGAGGTTCAAAGCCAGTCTCATGGAAATACATAAAGAAACAGACTTCCTGTCAGCATCAAAAGCATAGTTTTTTATTCAGCTAATCAGAGTGGAGGTTATGTTACCTAACAGAAACTGTTGCATCAGCCAGAAATCCTGTATGCAGAATCAGGTAAGAAAAAAGAAGTATTTCAAATAAGTATGAGCCCCTTTCACCAAATTTTCTTAAGAACAGTAAATATCTTTATTTCTATTAAACATATATAACCATTTCTTTGACATATATGATATAAAGGGATGTAAATGTATACTTGCTGCGGTTAACCTCTCGTATCAGTGTGCAGCAAACAGCTTGACTAGACGCGGACTGCCCGGTCTCTCAGTTACTCCCCGCAAGCCCTTGCCTGGGTGAAAGAAAGAAACTGGACTGCTTTGGGGTTACCTCTTGCGTACAGTTCACATGGACACGGAATTTTCGGCCACATGCGATTCCTGTTAAGCCCGAAGTAGGGCATGAACTTTGGGACGCTGGAATTACTGATACAAGAGGTTAAAGGGAACCTGTCACATAGGTTGTGCCCCCCTTCCTGAGGGCAGCACAAGCTAGTGTCAGACATGCTGTTCCCAGCGCTGTGTCCCTTATTCTGTAAGATGCAGCAGTTTTAGAGCATTTACCCCTCAAATCTTATTCATGAGTAGCTGTTAGCCCCGCCCAATAAAGGCTAGCCCCACCCACTGGCAGTTATTCACATGTTTCTACCTATTCAAAGTATAGTTATCACAGTTGAGAATGGACGGGCGCTAGATGCTTGATTCTGATGGTTTAGGCAAATAAAGGCATTGCTTGCCCCCCCCCAACCCACCCAGATCCTTACTTCAAAGTAATAGGTTTATCAGTTGAGGTGGCGGGGCTAGCCTCTGATTGGCCGGTTTTAAAAAAAACTGACTCTTTGAAGGACTCTTCGAATGACTCTTCTGGCTGAAAACTGCAGATTTGAGCATTAAATACACGAAAAACTACAGCATCTTACAGAATAAGGAACACAGCGCTGGAAACAGCATGTCGGACACTACCTTGTTCTGTCCTCAGCAAGGGGGGCATAATCTATGTGAGAGGTTCTCTTTAACCACAGCAAGTATATATTTACATCCCTTTCTATCATATATGTCAAATAAATGGTTTTATAAGTTTAATAGAAATAAAGATAGTTACTGTTCTGAAGAAAATTTGGTGAAAGTGGCCCATACTCATTTGGAATATTGACTATATAGGTGTAGAGACTTATGTGTGGAGCCCATTAAAGGATGTAGATATAAAAAGAATATACGTGGCAGACGATATTATTGAAGAAAAAAGAAGTGCCTCTGAAATTTGTAACAAACAAGAACTGGAGTGGTTCTTTAAACCAGTTCTTTAATACAGTGGATGAGGAAACCCAGAATATAGAAGGACACAAAAAGTTCTTGGAGCTTCTCTCCAAAGTGAAGTCTGCATCTTGTCAACCAGGAGAACACTCCCAAGAGGACACCTCCCTTTTCTCAGATAGTTCTACAATAGATTTATTGTTGAGGAGCGTTCCTGTTAAGCATGGGGTGAAATCGGTTTACCCACAACTGGAATATATCAGATTAGTTGGATAAGAGGGGAACCCACCGCTTGAGCCCCAGCACAGACTATTTAATTGGGATCTGCAAAAGATACATATTCGAAGAATGACTCTTCTATCCGGATTTGTGAGTATAATCTACAGCTACATCCTGCGCTTCTGCATATTTGATTAACCTCAAGCAAATATTCAAGTGAACTTTTTTTTAATCTTGACCTGTTTTGAGGACGATAGGCTCAGACAAAATCAGACAGATGCTGCTTTTATTAGTAAAATATGTGATACAGAGGAAACAACAGGAAATAGCAGTCCTACAGAGTCAAGTCTTTGGGGGTTTTGTTCCTTAAGGCTTAGTTTGCAACCTGTGGCTCTCCAGCTGTTCTAAAACTACAACTCCCACTATGGAGTCAGGGCGTGCGGGCAGTTTCACAACAGATAGGAGAGACAAGTTTGCCAACCCCTGCTTTAAACCAGTCACCTCACAGTCAAATACAGTGAATATTGGGTTTATTTAGCTTGAGTTGTTCAAGTAATCTTCACATTGTTATTCTGAATGTGATTTTTTTCTATGTAATAAAAGTGAAGTATGCCCAGTCGACCCAATCAATAGAAATTAAAGCAGCATGAAAGAAGAGCTGTAATATAAATAGATTATGCAAAGGCTGCATGATGAATTAATGGGGGTTTCCGGTTTTATGTCAATAATGCTTAATTACTGATTAAAATGTGATGAGAAGTTGTTTAACTTCCCAATTCGTGGTACCTTGTGCATCAATTATCAATTCTATATTTGTTCGCTGTCAGTGAAAAAGAACATTCTTCTTTACATTCAAAAGTAACAAACTATTATGGGCCGTTTATACGGCGATGGATAAATACCAGTTGGCTTATCCAACCGGTATTTGCCCTGTTTTCCATGATAAGTGGAGAAAAGCCTTCCCCCTTCACATTGACTTGCACAGATTCCATCCGAAAACCGGAAGAATGTGCATGTTGAATGTTGTTCGGGCAGTCCGCGGGTGGAAAAAGTGCCGGGCGGAAAACCTGTGCAGTGGGGACTGCTGCATGTGTTTTTCCATAGGAGCCCGTTGTGCTCGTTTGTGGCCGGTTTTTCAGATGGTCTACAAAACCGCAAACCATCTGAAAAACCGTCCGCAAACCCGTGCCGTGGAGACATGCCCTTACAGATCCAGTTCTGCTGTGTCAGTGTATACAATTGAGCCTGGACTCCATATTGATATACCCCATGCTGTAAAGTATTTGGAACTTGGGATGCTTATTAAGAAAAACAAATAAACATGAGCAGACCTAGGGAGACACCCAAATGTCAGGATAGAAATCTCAGAGCCTTATGATGGGATGGTTATAAAAAAGAAAACATAGGAGGACGGCAAGAAAGACGTCAAAAGATGAGGATAGAAAACTCAGTGATTTATGTATTTGTTCTCAAGTAAAAATGTTAGGTGAACATTCTCAGAGTGGTGATTCTAGAATTTTTGCCTCAAGTTGTATCATGGTACAAGACATCTATCCCCCATTGTCCTGCTGAAATAGACCTTAGAACCCAATGGTAAGGTTTATTCTTGTTTGGTTCAGTGGAATTGCATGATGTTATTGCGCAGTTGTACACAATTTAAAATGTACCTGTATAGCATCATATTAGTTTAGGAGTTAATGGATAGGTCAATCACACCTGTACCATTCAAACCTAACCTATAAAGCACTAGGCCTGAAAAGGCCTTAATGACCTGCTAAATGTTTTAGTTTTTTTCCTCCCTGCATATCGACAGTCATACATTTTTTTATTTTTTCAATGACGTAGTTGTATGAAGACTTGTTTCATGTGGGAGACTTTTTTTTGGGGGGGGGCGTAGTCTCAGTTTGCATATAAATTACTGTCGAATTAAAAAAAAAAAACATTCTGCAGAGTAAACATAAAAAAAGTGTTTTTCAGCAATCGTTTTTTACATTTTTTTTACACCATTCAAATTCGAAATAATCTGTTAGATTAATTCTACAGGTTACTACAGTCATGTGGATACCCAATGTGTGTAGTCTTTTGTGCGCAATGTATACACTATACAATTTTTTATTAAATATTTATTTGAATTACTTTTTTTTTTTAATCCCATAAAGGAATAACTATTTTACACTTTTTTTTTACACTATGTATTAGTACACTCCAGTTTGCTAATACAATAGACTTTGTGTCAATATGACACAGGCTGCAGTCAGGGCAGCACACAGTGTGCCCTGACATCAAGATTGCTATACAAGCTGCTGCCCGGAGCTGCTGCTGGGCAGGGTAGACGGCTGCCCGAGAGGGCCCCCGAGCAACCATCTACCCTGTCCAATGGAAAAGACGGCCCAGGTTTCATGAGCACTCAGAAACAAGTTTTTACTTCTTATTCTTCTTAATTCTCAAGTTTTTTGAAAAACAGTGGTTTTGAAATCCGACATCAAGAAAATCTTGTGGACTACAACTTGGATTTTCAGTTGAAGTCTATGGGGATGGTTTCCAGTCTGATTTTTATGGTTTTTTAAAACCCGAATCAGTGTGTAAATCTGATGGGAATTGCCTACCGTGTAGACGATCCCTAAGGCAGGGTTCAAAGAGTATTTTTCAATGCATCTTTTGCAGCTGTATTTGGAAGCCAAAACCAGGAGTGGAGAGTAAACAGAGATAAAGTATAATGAAAAGACTTGTACTGCTTCTGTGTGTTTGGACCTTTTCTAGGTTTTAACTTACATATGCAAAATACAGTATGCGTAAAAAAAAAACAGTGTGAACCCAGCCTAACAGTGAGGCATTCTTTTAAGGTGTCTCTCCTTAAACTATAGACCCTAATGATGTAGTGGAAAATGTCCTGTGGGATCTGTAAAGAGGCCAAGTTAGCTGCCCATCAGCCTTCCCTAAAATGGATATAACTGTACAATCCAGTGACGAACAGGATTTCAAATAAAATGACGAAGACATATCAGGGACGTGCTGGTGATATTATCATTTTTGAGATAAGGAAAAATATTCTTTAATAAAAAGCAATACTTAATGAAGGTTTCTCCATAACCATATCCATATAACTGTTTTTCACCAGGAGGAAATCAGTTTTGCAATTGTAATAGCTATGGTAAGTGTCCAATGGACAAATAACGGGCTAAAATAATAATTTCTGATATATCCAGTTGCAGGAATCCCTTTTCTTAAGACACTAACAGAGTCTGGCAGACTCCAACCCTTACGGTTCTCAGACACTCATAAAGTTCACACTTAAGTTTTAAGCCTGAGAGTTGGAAAATAAATGCTCATTCTAATTCTAAAAGGTCCACATTCATCATATCCTACCTACACATTTTACATTAATGTATCATGAACACACTCATCCTGCCATATAAAAAGCAGCAATATTCTCCCAGATAGCCTGCAAAATTAATTGATGTAGAAAAATTATCAAACGTACCAAAATTGGATTTTCTCGGCCAAAATCTGCACTTTTGGCCGCTTATTTCTGGAGGTTTATGAAACTTTTCTTACCATACCAGGCCAGCTTCCAGATACTTCCCAGCTGTTTCAGCCAGAACTGTAAATGTAGCTTTTAAAGGCTGACTCACATAAAACATTTACCCTTTGCTGTCTGGGAAAAAATCTGCATCTATTATCCAGTCTTTTTTTATTTCCATAAAAAGAATCTTATTTACATCAAGAGACTTGAAAATATCTCACCTGGTTCCCTAACGGAGACAAGGGAGGTAGATAGACCTTAGGTAGGTAGGTTGGTAGACCCCAGGTAGGCTCCAGTTAGGTAGTTAAGCAAGCCAAAGTTAGGTAGATGGGCAGACCCCAGACAGGTAGAGAGGCAGGCCCCAGTTAGATAGGTGGTAGGCCCAAGTTATACAGGTAGAGAGGACCCAGGCAGGTAGGCAGGCGCCAGTTAAGTAAGTAGGTGAGTAGTGTTGAGCGATTTTTATCGACAAAGTTGAAATCGGCAAGGTTTTTATGGTGATCGAAATTTTCAGATCATGCGATAATTAAGGTTAAAATCTGTGCATCATCTTTTAAAAGATCGCGCCATTTTCGGGCTTCCTGTTATTTTGGCGGCCAGCAAATCAGATTACAGAATAGAGCAGGGTGAGATGTGTGTGCGACGTCATGACTGGGATGTGTATGGTTGCGATGGCTGGAAAAAATCACATGACCTCATTAAATAGACCAGCGTTTCCTGTTCAGCCTTAGTGTCTCTCAGCGTCTCATAGGGATAGGACCTGCGCTCTGCCTGTGGCCAAACAGCTCAGCGAATTAGTCTATTTTGCACAGAGAAACCTCTACTTTTAGCTGTGATCCTTCCAATTTAGTTAGATTAGAGATTTGAAGATTTTATGTAGTTAGCTAGAGAATTTTAAAGCAGCATCTCCCGGGCTGTAAAGTCACGGGGGCAGGGGGGGGGGGGGGGGGGGCCACGGGCGAACACAGACAAGCTCTATCTAAAAAGAACACTGGATAAAGTTCACCAAGACTTAGGTAGACATTGCACTGCAATATTTTTTATTATTAACAGTTTGCTATTGAAATATTTCCTGGATATTGGGCAGCCTGAATCTTATATTGGTACACATCATTTCTAGTAACTGCGGGGTCTCTTTGTTAGGGGGCAAACTCCACTTTTATTATCAGTAAAATTTCAGATAGGTGTTCATTTTAAATTTTGCCATTCCACCTGTGTTGATATATCCACCTTGCAGTTAAATTACAACCCAGCAACCCTTGTAGTCAGCACAGGTTGTTTGTTGCCAAAAATACCGTGTATCATACGAAAACATTAACAGTTAGTGTTTTTTGACTTTTGCGCACCCAGCTTTGTTCATTGACGCAGCATCCACGAAAATCTTAAAACAGCAATTCTATAGTCACCACAGGTGAATTGAAAGGTGCAATATATAGCGTGTATTATACAAAAACATAAAAGATACGTTTTTTTTGGGACTTTTGCGCACCCAGCTTTGTTCATTGACGCCAGATCCACGTAAATCTTAAAACAGCAATTCTATAGTCACCACAGGTGAATTGAAAGGTGCAAAAAAAACCGTTACGAAAACATAACAGATATGTGTTTTTTGACTTTTGCGCACCCAGCTTTGTTCATTGACGCAGCATCCACGAAATCTTAAAACAGCAATTTATAGTCACCATAGGTGAATTGAAAGGTGCAAAAAAATACCGTGTATTATACGAAAAAAATAACAGATCCCTGTTTTTTGACTTTGCGCACCCAGTTTGTTCATTGACGCCCAGCATCCAGGGGAAATCTTAAAACAGCAATTCTATAGTCACCACAGGTGAATTGAAAGGTGCAAAAAATACCGTGTATTATACGAAAACAAAAACAGATACGTGTTTTTTGACTTTTGCGCACCCAGCTTTGTTCATTGACGCAGCATCCACGTAAAATCTTAAAACAGCAATTCTATAGTCACCACAGGTGAATTGAACGGTTGCAAAAAATACCGTGTTATTATAAGAAAAATAACAGAAAACGTGTTTTTTTACTTTTGCGCACCCAGCTTTGTTATTGACGCCAGCATCCACGTAAATCTTAAAACGCAATTCTATAGTCACCACAGGTGATTGGAAAGGTGCAAAAAATACCGTGTATTATACGAAAATAAAAAGATACGTGTTTTTGACTTTTGCCCAGTCCAGATTTGTTGATAGAGGGATTTGAGAATAGCTGTAATTGCTGTCTTTTAATAAGGGGACTTTCAAAAACTATTCCATACCTTCTAAAATTTTTTATTTCTGAACATGGAGCGAAAAGCATGTGGTAAGAGAACAAAGAGGGGGGGTAGAACATGGAGGTAGAGGTACGAGAGAAGGTGCTCCTTCCAGTGCTGGCGACAACACGCATGCCAGGGATCGTCAGTTGCAGGGACAGTCAGGCCTGTCATCGCTGGGTCAGGGCCCCTGTGAATCTAAGTAACGAACATCGTCGCCAATTCTGTCCTTCAGTGGTTAATGCAACCTGCATCTAGCAGTCTTACCCCCTCGTCCTCCCAGTCATGGCCAAATGTCGTCATCAGCATCATCAGCATCCGTCCAACATGAATCAGCCCAAATGTCAACTCGTATGCCCACCACTGTGGATAATCCATTGTCTGAAGACCTCTTTGATGAAAAAAATGCGGTTGGGGTCAGAAGGCATATTAAAAGATCAAGAGGATGATTTAGTCTGCTCTGACGCCCAGTTACTGATGCCATCAGAGGAGGTGAAGGAAGCCGGTCCAATCGGCAAAAATCCCGGGCGGTCGGGCAACGCCTTGCAGTGCCCTTGCTTGTAGCCCGCAGCTTCTGGATGCAGAAAGTCAGGACGACCAAGTCCCCTGTGTTGATGATGATGTTTGATGACGCCCATTGCGGATCCACCCTGGTTTTTCCGCGAATTTGCTTGCGAGCCCCTTCATCAGGGGACGAGGAGGAAGACGAGGGGCTAGTGTCAATACGGGTCCTGCCACAAAAAGGGAGAGGGCGGTCGCAGAAGTCCGCGGATAGGATTCCGCCAGCCACGGTCAGCACAAACCCGCTCCTTGTTATCGCCGTCAAAAGGTCCGGGACCTCTCAAGCCTGGGCCTTCTTTGAGCAAAGCCTCTGATTCCCCAAAGCGATGTCATATGCCGCCTTTGCCTTTAAACGCATAAGTAGAGGCAAGAACCTTAAGTGGTTAACCCCCACCAACATGTCTAGTCAATGCAGCGAATGCATGAGTTGAAATGGAGGGAAAACTTGGCCAAAAAAGGCCAGAACCGACGCCGGGCCTCCAACCACTGTCACACCCTCTAGTCTCCGCCTCCTCCTCCGCCACCACCAAGCTTTTCCTCAGCTGCCCATGTCTCTCAGAGTCATGATCAGGGATCAGCCTCGCTTCAGCCTCCACCGTGGGCCCGAGTACCACCAGCACCACCAGAGACCCACCCTACCCCTTCTCCTTCCGCCAGTTTGACGAACTGCATGCCGTTACAGCGGCCAGTCTAGAAGGCCAGCCTTCTGTCTTCCAGGTTTGGGAGCAGAAGAAACACTTTAACCCAAACCCATCCCAAAGCCAAAAGCCTGAATGTCGGCCATTGCCAGGTTTTTGGGGCCTTTGGGAAAATGTTGCCTTTCCGTCCTGGTGGACACAGATGAGTTCCGCCACGTCATGGCCCCGCCTGCCCCCAATACCAGATCCCGAGAAAGGCTTTCTTTGCCAGAAAAGCCGTCCCTGCCCTGGCCGGGCCACGTGTCATCTAAAATTTCAAGCGCGTTGTCTGCATCTGTGTCCGGAAAAGTCCATTCACCACCGAAAACATGGACTAGTAAGCACGGCCAAGGCCGCTATATCTCTTGTGACAGCTCACTGGGGGACTGGGTGGATGTCTCTGGGGGGTGACGGTGGCTCTCAGGCTCGGCGCCACGCTCTTCAAAACCGCAGGGATGGTGCGGGCCTTTCCCCAAGGTCCTCTGGTGGGCATCACGTTGCCCAGAGAAAAAGGCCGTGTTGAAATTAATCTGCCTTGGAGACGTCCACACACAGGTCAGGAGCTGTGGAGGGGCTCTCCGAAACGAGACCGAGCGCTGGCTGGCTGCAAAGAACATAGTGACAGGAAAGGTGGTGTGCGAAAACGGGATAAATCTGCTGGCCGGCCTTAAGATGGGTAGGCTGGAGCACATCCCTTCCTGGCACATGTCATTGAACCTTGTCGTCCAGAAATTTCTAAAGAGCTCCCGGGTCTGGACTGCCTGCTGAGGAAGGCTCGAGGTCTGAGTTCGCACTTCCGCTGTTCGCCACCCTGCTTCATCCCGCCTGGCTGCTTTTGCAGGGGTCAGTCGGCTCCCCGTCAATGTCTCATTGTTGACGTGGGCAACACGCTAGAATTCCACCCTCCACATTGCTCCGGGCGATTGTGGCAGCAGCGCAATGCAATTTACGCAGTACGAAGTGACACATGGCCTGACAAGCAGCGGTGCGGATTTTGGGTGTTGAGCCACCGAGAGTGGAGGCAGGTGAAAGAGCTCTGCACCATCCTTGCCAGTTTTGAAGAAGCCACCAAAATGGTCAGTGCGGACGATTCCCTTGTCAGCATGAGAATTGTGGTGATCTTAGTTCTGGAACGATCGTTGGACACTCTGAAACATCAGCGACGGAGGAGGAGACGGACACAGATGCAGACACGGAGCCTTTCTCTCCGTCAAATCCACAAGGCCCGACAGTTTTTCAATTTTATCGGTCTTCATTAGGCAGTGGTTCAGGGTCCAGAGCTAGTGCAAGGCGGCACCTCAGCTGTCAGGGTGCATCATCTGAGGCAAGTCAGGGCTGTGTTGAAGCTTTTGCCGGAGGAAGCGGAGGAGGAGGAGGAGGTATTTCCCAGACACCGACGTCCCCGCCTTGGAAAGAGGTTGGCGTGATTTGAGGCAGATGAGGGGAAGATGAGTTTTGCTAGTGCCCTCGACCCAGAGGCTTGGGAAATCAAGGCTCCATCTCTCACATGAGGGCTTGGATGCTCCATTTCCTCCAACATGATCCTCGCATTAAGGCCATCAAAATGAACAACAGTTACTGGGTGGCCACCCTCCTGGATCCCCGGTACAAAACAAAACTCAGCACTTTACTTCCACCCACCCAAATAGAGAGTAAAATGCAGGAAATGGAGACCTTGCTGATTGATCAAATGGAGACATCTGTTGCGTCTGCTTCACGTTCTTCAAATGTCACGGTGGAACAACGCCAGCGACGTGACAGCAGTAGAGTGCCAAGTATCCGTAGCGGCAGCAGCGGCAAGCAAGTGGGCAGAAGCCTATTGGGTGACCTCTGGCAAGCTTTATTTACCACCTCACCAACGCATGCATTTTTCCACAGATTACAACACCCAGAGACCAGCTTAAGATCATGGTGCACGACTATCTGCGTCTCAACACCAATGTTTTGTATGTGTTCTGGACCCAATAGACTTCTGGGGATCCAAAATGGACGAATGGCCCGAGCTGGCTCGCCACGCCATAGAGGTGTTGTCCTGCCCAGCAGCCAGCGTCCATATCTGAGCGGACCTTCAGCACAGCGGGGGAGACATTACAGACAAACGCATCCGGCTTTCCACAGATAATATGGATCATTTTGACTTTCATCAAGATGAAAAACAGGCATGGATCTCTGATGATGTTGTGGCCCAATTGCCCCAGGTCACCATATTAGTTGCGGTCTACTTCACATTCCTCTCCAACAGAAAAGGTCCTCTTGAAAAACTTATTTTTAAAATTCATTTCTTACTGCAATTTTTATTCTCAATTCCCAACAGTTCATTTTGCTGGTTTTGCTGTGAGGAGACTAAAAGACACCCCAAAGGTTTCATGACAAAAACCCTATTCCATTTACTCACTTCTTTTTTAGAATTTTTCACATTGTCAATGGTTTTGGGGTCATTGCCTCACAATTTTTAACAGTGGCTGAGAAGTATATTTATTAATTTTTTGGGGTCATGTTGCTGTGAGATACAGCAATAATCATGGTTTCCCTTTTGGAAACAGAAATGTGGCTTCTAAGTGGCATTTCTCCTTCACAATTTTTAAACAGTGGCTGAGAAAATTATTTATAATTTTTTGGGGTCATGTTTCTGTGAGATACAGCAATAATCATGATCCTTTGGAAAAGAAATGTGGCTTCTAAGTGGCATTTTCCTTCACAATTTTTAACAGTGGGATGAGAAGTCATTTTTATAATTTTTTGGGTCATGCTGCTTTGAAATGCAGCAATACTACAGGTCCTGTTCTAAAAAATTATGTTTCTAATAGACATTTGTTCTTCACAATTGTCAAAAGTGGCTCATGGGTCTTGTTTTGAATTTTTGGGGGCATTTTGCTGTGGACATGCAGCTATACTACTGGTCCTATTCTAAAAATGTTTGTTTCTAACAGACATTTGTTCTTCACAATTGTCCAAAGTGGCTCAAGGGCATGCTTTGAATTTTTGGAGGCATTTTGCTGTGACATGCAGCTTACTACAGGTCCTATTCAAAAAATGTTGTTTCTAACAGACATTTGTTCTTCACAATGGTCAAGAGTGGCTCAAGGGTGATGGTGCTGTCAGAAACAGGAATAGGTAGGACACTGTTAATGGACACATATTGCAAAATGACTTGTTTTTGCTAGATCAATCCCTTTATTGAGACATAGCTATCAATCCCTTTATTGAGACAACCCATTTAATACAATTAAAAAAGAGAAACAAAGACATGGTGGGATTCCATCCGATTTTAAAAATGTGTTTTCTAGAATTAAACTACTAAAAAAACTTGCATGTACAAAATAGCTGTTAAAAAAATTCCTCTGAATTGTACAAGGGAGGTACAGGAACACTTGACCAGATGTAGGTTATTCAGAGGACATGGAGTATGGGCACGGAAAGAGAACAAAGTACAGAGACCATTTCCTCCAGCACGTTGAGTAAAATGAGAAAAAGAATGCCAAGATAAAGGGCACCTGGGTGTAACAGGAGCGTTAACCAACAGTATTTCCAAGTGAAGCTCAATTGGTCCACACTCATACGGAGGGGCAAGCGCTACCCAGGTATTGACTGTGTACTGAGGAAGGGTGGAGTTCTCACACTTCCGCTTCCGCACTCTGCTTCAGCACAACAGTTTTCGTTGCTTTCGTCATCAGGGCTTTTAACCTGCGTGTTAATAGATGACGGACGCCAGCCTGGGCTCTCACCGCACCCACTGTAACTCCGGCCCCGGGTCATGCTGGGCCCAGGACAGGTAAAAGTCAATGTCCCGTGAAACTAAAAATGGTGGTTGAAAGACTCCTTTTTCCGGCACTTTTTAAATGTGGGGGGTCATCAGGTTTGGGGCTCATGCTGTGGCCCAGGAGAGGTATAGTCAATGTCCAGTGAAACTAAAATAGTGGTTGAAAGATTCCTTTTTCCGACACTTTTAAATGTGTGGGTTAATGCAGGTTTGGGGCTCATGCTGTGGCCCAGGACAGGTATAGTCAATGTCCAGTGAAACTAAAATGGTGGTTGAAAGACTCCTTTTTCCGGCACTTTTAAATCTGGGGGTCATGAGGTTTGGGGGGTCATGCTGCGTTCCCGGACAGGGATATTCAATGTCCAGTTCAAGTAAGATGATGGTTCAAATCATACTGCCTTCTGGCACTTTTTAATTTGTGGGTGATGCAGGTTTAAGGGTCATGCTGTGGTACAAGACAGGGATAGTGAATGGTGTGTGTTTTTTTTTCTGTGGCTTTTATAACCTAAGTGTGTTGCCTAAGATGTAGCACGTATCCATTTGACTGTTGTGGATGTTAATTCCAGCTTCTCCAGCCCTGTTTGGTGTAAGAATGAAGGTGTTGTTGCTCTCCCATAGACTTTAATGGTCATCGCTAAAAATCGACTGTCACTATCGAAAAAACCTTATCGATGGTGGCCGACTATCGACCGATGTCGATAGCCAACGTAATCGCTCAACACTATAGGTGAGCAACAGCTAGGTATGTAGGCCACAGCTAGGTAGGTGGGCTCCACCTATGTGTACGTTCCCATGACGAACTACAGGCTGTTTTCTTTGAGTGAAGCCCGGGGTAGGTGGAGTGATAATATGACCTTACTGTGCCGCCTATGTCACGACTCACAGACGCCGCCTGGTACTATTCACCCTGCTGATACTAGGCCGAATAGTGTGGTAGAGGGCAGGTGGCGCGCTGCTACGCTAGGGAATGGCCGGCAGTGAACACTATCAGGATTGCTGTATTGTGTTCATCCCACCTTCCAAAATCTTTGATAAAAAGCAATTAAAGGGCCATATGAAAATACAAATGTCAAAATGTTGTTTTGAATACTTTGAAGGGTGAAGTTTTTAAATGGGGAGTCCTTTCATGAGCACTATTTTTGTTCAGTAATTTTTTTTTAATAGTGAACAGACATATTGAACAGAAGTTCTTGCAGTTTGGAATGATTCCTCTATATCTTTGCCTGTAACCTTGAGTTTGGTAACCTCACCTGCTTTTTCATCTTCATCTGAAAAAATGCATTGAGGCATGGTTCACATGCAGCAGTCTTTCTTGTGAAGTTCAAATTTGTGAGTAACCAAACTTTGTGTGCCTTAACGTGGTTTTGCCACGATGTAATCTTGATGTGGGATTCTCCAAAATTGGTATCTAATCACTTTTCTAAATATATGTGATTACTACAGCAATGGCTGTGAATTGATAGTAATTGTGCGGCATATTTTGTGTATACTTGTTGAATGATATGCTTGCTTATAACCAGCACCATACATATCATACCTGTTCTTTTATTTCAGATGGATTCAAAAGACTTTTCTTGACCTGAGAAACTAATACAGTTCAATGGTCAGACAACAATGAGAGCTCGGCTGAAGGGAGATGTCCTCTGCACCTTTATTTTGTTGATTGCGCTGTGCACTTTACTTTACACTTTTTTGAGACCAACACAAAAAGCATCTCCACCCAAGCCAAAGAAATCAAAGGTCTCATTGCAGACTGTAAAGCCAAAAATTTTCTTGAAATCTGAGGACAGCCCCAGTAAAGCCAAACTACTCTCAGATATATACAATGCCAGGAGGCCAGTGAAGAGGCAAAACCCACCAGTTCTGTGGTGATAGTGCCACCATTTGACTTTCAACAGTATCTTAGGAACAAAGATTACCGCAACTTCACCCTGCTGATAAATCAGCCAAATAAATGTAACAAGCCATCAGAAGAATCCTTTCTTCTTATTGCCGTGAAATCTGTTGTGGAAGATTTTGATCGACGTGAGAGTGTGCGCAAAACTTGGGGGAGGGAAGGGGTCATCAATGGAGCAAGGGTCAGAAGAGTCTTCCTTTTGGGAACTCCGAGGAATAAAACAGCAGTGTCTATGTGGGAATCTCTTATGCAACAAGAAAGTCATTACTACAAAGATATTTTACTATGGGATTTTCTTGATACGTTCTTCAATTTAACCTTAAAAGAGATCCACTTCCTAAGCTGGGCAGATGAGTATTGCAGCAATGTCAAATTTATCTTCAAAGGTGATGCTGATGTTTTTGTTAATGTTGAGAATCTTATTCATTTCCTGCAGTCCCAGGATTCTTCTAAAGACTTGTTTGTAGGGGACATTATAAACAATGCTAAGCCAATAATATCAAAGAAAATCAAATACTACATACAAGAAACAATGTATGGGTTAGGAATATATCCAGCATATGCTGGTGGAGGAGGATTCCTAATGTCAGGTTTAACAATGAGAAAATTGTCCAAGTCCTGCAACGAAGTAGAGCTTTTTCCTATAGATGACGTGTTTCTGGGCATGTGCTTGCAAAGAATTAATCTCACACCAGTGCTTCATGCTGGCTTTAAAACATTTGGTATTGCAAAACCCTCGGCTGCCCCTCATTTACAGACATTTGATCCCTGCTTCTATCGGGATTTAATGGTGGTGCATAGCCTGAAGGCAGCAGAGATATGGCTAATGTGGAATCTTCTCCATAGCCAACAACCACCATGTTCTCAAAGGCAGAGAATAAAGAAACCTTTCCACTGGAAAAGAAAGAAGACAAAACCGCCAATCAAAGCAGTTACCAGCTGATGTATTGTTGGTAGGTGTTTGAACAGAACTGCACATAGACAAAAGGGTCCCAGAACATTGGCCCAAAGCCAGTTGGGGTCCAGGCTACAAACTGGTTAAGAGAACCAGAGTTTAAAAAACAAAAAGGGACAGTTTCATGTAAATCACACATAGAAGTACAGTTCTAAGTTCCGGTGCACATGATGTTGCAGCGGCATGTATCAAATAAATTTTTTTTAAAATATGTGCTTATTGACCACGTGATTTTGCCAGTAATATTGCAGTGGCCATTAAAGGGGTTGTCTCGCTACAATGATTGGGTTTTAATTAAAAGATCTTTAAAAAAACAAGCAGCTTTGCAATATATGTTCATTACAAATGTCCTACTGATTTTGAGTTATCCCTGGTAGTAGGAGTGCATCAGCTTCTCAAATCACTATAGCAGCTGACCTGTTGATTTTTATCTCACTGGCTGTCAGTGCTGGTGACTCATCAGCTTCTGAATACAGGTCTGAGCACAGAGGCCCTCCAGCACAGTATGCTTCTGTAGTGGAGGGAGGGCTCTGGCTTCTGTGTGGATTAACCCTGTGTGTGCCTGCTCCCTCCTGTTCTCTACACAGATTGAGGAGAGCAGAGGTGAAGAGAGCAGAGATGAGGCTGATCTGTGGTCAGTAGGATGTGACAGCAGTGAAGTGTGTTACTATAATCATGATGTGTCTGTGGAGCTCTGACTATACTAATAGAACAGATCAGGGGGGCATGTGAACGCTTCATATCCCTTCCTGCTCTGCTGTATTAGTGACACATCGTGATTATAGTAACTCACTTCACAGCTGCCCTGTGTCTGTTCTGACAGGGTTTGTTTGTTGTTGCTTGAGATGTCCGTGGAGATTTGTATGCTAAGCAGGGGGTAAAGGAACACTTGCATCCCCCCTGCTCTGCTATTAGCATACACAGCTTCACACACCTCTGGCTCCACTCTCATAGATAAGCAATCTCCTGTCTCCTGTCTCTGGAGAGGAGCAGCAAGAGCTCGGCCACAGCACAGTGGAGCTGATTCAGCAGTGAGCAGCAGACCTAGGCAGGCACACACAGAGTTAACCCTGGCAGCAAACCCCCTCGCCATCCCCCTGCTGTATAGAAGTTACTGCAGTCGGAGGAGGAGAGCGGTCTGTGTGCTGAGTCGGGGGAAGGGGGAGGAGAAGAGGCAGACAAGAAGCACGCCCCTGAATTCAAAAATCCTATGCTGCCAGACACATTGAAGTAGGCTGAAAGCCTGTAGTGAGACAACTCCTTTAATATACTTATTTTGTGTGTAAAGATGCAGTAATACCAGCTAAAGTATGTAGACAACCAATGCTCTATTTGAAGATTCTGCCCACTGCACGTGGATGTGGTTTCACCTGACTTTGGTTGTTGCCTAAGGCTAGTGTTAAATCTGAACCTTTTCTCTTGTGTTAATAAAAAAAAAAGACTGTGATATCACGATCCATAGCAATGCATTGAGTAGCTTCAAATTCTCTTACCAACTGCTATTGATTTTTTTTCTTTAAATTGCTAAATACTGAAATTTCAGAGCTTTAAAGGAACATGAACATTCCTTGGAAATCTCTTGAATATTGCTCATCAAGGTTTTGATCACTCTATATAAATTTATATATATATATATATATATATATATATATATATATATATAATATATATTATTAATATATATATATATATATATATAAATTATATTATATATAAAAAAAACACACATGTAGTTTTTACTGCAGTCGTGGATAAAGCACAGAAAAAATTCCAGACTTTCTTTTAGATTTCTGTAACCTTTAAGATCTACTCCTGGCTTTGGTTTAAAAGAACTAGCCCAAAACGACACATGTAAATCTAGCCTAAGTACAGAAAGTGTAGGTTTAGCTCCAACCTTTACAAGCAGGTTTTAGAATATATTCTCAGCACTTGAAAAAAATGGATTTTTGTCTAAAATTGAAATAAATAGTGATACATTTCTTTCCAGTTTCGCTCTCAAAAGTCATTTCCTTTTTTTGCATTACTAAGATCACTTTCATACCATGCATCAAACGGATTGAACATAATGAACCTACACATAAAAATGGATTAAATCATACATGTAATACAGGACCGCTTAAGCAATCTCCAGTAAAAAGAATCATCTTTTCATCACCTACATTAAACAAAAGTACCATTTGCAAACCATGTCTATATATTCTAATAGAATATATAGACTTCAGAGATGGTTCCCTGCTCAAGACTCCCCTCTAAGTGCCAGAGTTGCTGACAAACAGCAGCTTTAGCAGATTTGAGCCTTAATGAATTACATGAACGGCCATAAAATTAAAGGGGTTTTGCCACGATCTCATTTCATACCTCCTGCATCCAGCTCTGCAGCTGTGTGTGCTCAGAAGGGGGTGTGTGTGATTTGTTTGAATTGCATATCATGTGACCCAGCAGGATGATATCACCAGGCCTTTCCTCTCTGTAGCCAAAGGTCTGTTTATGTAAAGCATTGTGAGTAGCTGAGAGGTAAAGTTTTTGCCTCCAGGCACAAGGGTCCTAGGTTCAAATCCCTGCAGAAACCAAACATGTGGATTTTTTTTCTCTTAATCAATGCACATACCTCATTGAGGTTTCTTTGTTTATTTATTTGTACTGTTTGACTAATTACTAAGGAGTACAGAGGATGGGAGTAGTATGACAGCACAGTAGCTGCCCGAGAGGAGAAGTGATGTCTGAGCATGTCTGACCAGGACTGAGGAGCTCTCAGCCATGGTCGTATCCCCTGGCGATGAGCTGTAAACAATGGATAACTAAAGGAGCAGCTAAAACAAAAACGGTGCAGAATTTTTAATAATAATGAAAGGTGAAAATGTTTGTTATCTCATTTGCAAGCTTCCCACGTCAATTTTACTTTGTGGCAAAACCCCTTTAACAATATATTTGACCTACAGTGGTTGCTGCAAGAAAAGCTGTACGCAAGTGATGTAAGACGCCAAACCCAAAACAATGAGCTTACCACTGAGGAGGCTTCTGTCTGAAAATTTTGTTTGTTACATACCCCCTTTACAAAGCCTTACCCGATAAAAAACAATAAGGGTAAGCCCAGAAGTGGCAGAATATTTTTGCCACAGATCTAGCTCCAAATCTACAGCAAAGTCCAGAGCAACACCTGCATATTTTACATGTGGATTTCACCCATAAACATTGAAGAAGTGAAATCTGCTGTGAAAATCCCCACCACTTCCACAACAGCATGGAAAATCCACAGCATGCTTGTTCTTCCATGGAGAATATGTTTGCATGTGGATGGTGTTTTCTAAACCAATATAATATATATATATATATATATATATATATATATATATATATATATATATATATATATATATATATATATATCTCCATCTACCTACCCTGTTTCCCCAAAAATAAGACAAGCTTCTGATATTAATTTTTGCTCCTAAAGTTGTTGTCCGTTCAGGCGGTGTCTTATTTTTTTATGAATAAATTATAGCATGCTACACTAGTATATATATATATATATATATATATATATATATATATATATATATATATATATATACACACACACACATCAAAGTTTAGAGTCACAAACCATAGGATGTATGTATGTAAAGGACATCTTATGGCAGCTGCAGTGACTTATCTCCAAGGATGGCAAATGTGACATGTTGGGACTTGTAAAACCAGAAGTTCCAGCATGCTCCATCAGCCATCCTGTGAGATGTGTGTGTGTCAGTATCATTGCTCTGTTCTCCCCCCTCTTCCCTCTGTTACTTACATGAACTTTCTGTCTACTCTCCTTTGGATGTTCGGGACCTGTGGTGACATCACAGTCGCATGACCTCCCTGCACAGGTCCTTCAGCCCTCTAATGATTTCCGCTATGTCTTATTTTCGGGGGGTGCCTTATATTAGGGAATTCAACAAAATCTTTGCTATGTCTTACTTTTGGGGGTATCTTATTTTCGGAGCCAATATTTGTCAGGTGTGTACTTACATTTAAAGAGGTTGTCTGGGAAAATTATTTTCCATCTATAAAGAGTCAGTGTGGCTAAAACAAATAAATAAATGAAGAAAATCCCTATTTCTGACAGCACCTTTACAACAGTCACTGAGTCCCAACTTTGCACCCAACCAGCCACTCACAGGCTGATTTGGGACTGTGACTGTCTGGGTAGCATTTTCTGTGTGTTGAGACAAGATCAGGAAGCAGTAAATAGTTAAGTGAATGGCGGTGGATCAAAAAGGTAATATATTTATTTTTTTTAAATAAATAGAAAATTATTTTCCAAGACAATCCCTTTAAACCTTGCCCTGTATTGTCTTAGAATAAAAATTCTACATAACTTAGAAGTGGCTAAATAGATTGTTAATAACTTGAGAAAAGAGGATTACTCCATGACTTATATGTTTTAATCATTTTTGGAAAATGCATGTAAAGAGCTGTGTATCCTATAGATGAGTCTGATGTCAGAGGATTAGGAAACAGGAGACCTACTTAAATCTTGCAATACCATGTTGTGTCATTCGGTACACCTTTTGGGCACTCACAGCAACATACATACAAAAATCAGTGGCAAGAGCCGAATTTGTGACCAAGGATCTCCCTTTATTGACCAGTAGGTGCACATGCTGTTCAGGGCTACAGATCAGATTTCAGAGTAAAAAAAAAGAAAAAAAAGATATATATAATAGTAGAACAAGAAAAAAGCATGATCACAAAACATCCTTATATTTAACTGTAATGAAACAATTCCTGAACTGACCCTGTACAGAAAAAAAACCTGCACAAGATTAAATCTTAGGTTTTGAACCCCACAATAATTTCTAAATGTCTACTAAATCCATAAAGTGATTCTGTTTCTTGGCCCAAACAATGCTCCCCGTCCCCCATGTACATCAGTCTCTTACATGAAGAGGTGATATCACCAAGACCTACTAGACATAATACTTTGAGGGATGGGCAATGTAAACAAAAAGAAACACAAGCAGCAGGTACGCTACCAGAGGAGGTGGCCCCAGGACTGGAACACAAGTAGAGGTTAATGTGCAGTATATTGTGTGCTACAAACCATTCGAATGGTGGACAATAAAAGATTCTTAATTGTACATGAAAAAAGTGTAACGTTTTTGGCTTCAAATCACCATCAATGATCACATAATATCTGGCTTGAATAGTGGCAGTCATATTCACAGATGTATGACCACTGCAGCATACAGGGTTTGGGATTCAAGCTCCTATGACAAGTTTAATTCTCACCAATGGTATGGGCAGTGGCATACAGAAGGGAGTGGGTGTTTTAGCAGGTCAAATACCTATGTTTGGCATTAACAACACTGAGCACTTGATTCTATGCTGTGGATCCCAAACTGTGAGAGCAGTCAAGGGATGCATGTGTCCCTATTCAGCAAAGAGCAGGTACATCTCTGCTATCAATAAACTCCTTTAAGGCCATGTTCACACAGAGTTTTTGGACGAGGTTTTCCTCACCCAAAACCTCGTCCAAAACGCCCTCCGTTCAATTAATTGATTCCTATGTAAAACCACGTTGTAGTTAACACATGACAAGGTTTTTACACGCTTCTTTGGAAGCAATGAAAAAGAAGTATTATGTCAATACTTGAAGCGCGTTGTAGGCACGGTTTAGGTGCGGTTTTCAGTGCGGTTTTTTTGTCCTGTCTATTCATTTGTATGGGTGAAAACCCGATCGAAAACCTGATCAAAGCCTCGTCAATAACCTCGTCTGAAGAAGCGTGTTTCAGGCGAGGTTTTGATGTGGTTTGGACGAGGTTTTGGGCGAGGAAACGCTCCGAAAACCTCGCCCAAAACCGCCGTCTGAACATGCCCTAAGACTTGTGAAAAGGACAAATGCACTTTCGAGGCTCCAACTGCAAGTAATGTCTGCTTACATATGTATACGTGTATATGTTTAGGGACCCTGTAACACCGCTCACTACCACCATGGTAAAAATCTAGTATACAACATGAGCTGTGAAGCGGATTTAATTTAACCTATTTAATATTCTTTTAATGTGCAATTGAAGGATTAACTTTAGGTGACGCTTCGAGAAGTTTCCTCCTATTTCTGCCACTACATTAGCATGCATATTTAGCTCAATCAAATTAGTGCACAATCACTCCTAACTGAAGGAGATAAGAAGAAAAACAATTTAGTAAGATCTGTGTAGACCTTGGGCTGACACTAGGGACGACATCTATGTACCCTGTTCATTCTATTTTTAATCAGGCACAATCCAAAATTAGGCGCATTACAAAGTGCCCGCAGCACTTTGTATTGTGCCTATGAATTGGGGTGAGGGGTGCTGGAGGCGTCTCGCACTACAACCGTACGATTCTACACATTTATGACTTTTGATCAGCAAATCCAGGCGCATTACTGCTGGAACAGGTAGAACACTTTAAAAGTGGTTTGCCTGAGCCAGAATTGTTACTTAGTAGCCTGAAAGTGCTAAATCTGTGACCCACAGTAGAACAGGTTCAGAGATTCAGGCGCATTTTACATTACTAATGCGTGCAAAAAAATTGGCGTCTGGACGCCAAAAATCATACATGTCACCCTAGAGATTGGGTTAGAACTGCATGCAAATATGTAATGTCTATAGGATGCATTACTATTCAGTTGTTATCTAAAGGCCTAATTATCCAGGTAAGTAATACGGAAGTTTTTTTTTAAAGATATGCCTGAAATGCAAGTGACGTGCATTCAGGCATACTGGATACATAAAGGTAGCTTGGGTATTACCTGTAATTTCCTATAAATGCTTAATCTAAGGTGACAAAAACGTTTGCGGTTATTTTAAAATAATAAGGATCTGTTCAAACTTCCAGAATAGCACATCAAACAGGATGGATTCATTAAGGAGGTATACCCATTTAACTGATTAGCTTTAAACATTTCAGCAAACAAACATTTTTACCAAATCCATTCCTGTTTTGATTTTGCTTCACTTAAAAAATACAGCAGGTTATCTATCCTGCTTGTTTTCAAATGGTTTCCTAAATTACTGACTACCTCTGTGGTGTTGCACCAGTAGCTGGGATTGCATTGTCACTCCCTGCTAAGTCTTCCCAGAAAGAGAAGGCTGAGTGGCTGGATTGTGGGAGCGTGCCTCTCAATCCTGATCGTAGAGCTTATTGTCAGCACTGTAGCCGTAGTAGCTGGTGCACTGAGCGTCACACTGTCCTAATGCTGCTATAACTTTTCAGATCATCAACAGGAGCAGGCATGTTCAGTGGTGTGATCATGTAACCCCTATGTCAATGGCCAAGAACTGTAGCATTCACGACCACAAGGGGCAAAGTAGAAAGTAACGGTACAATGATGGGTGATGAATGAAAACCCCTTTAAGATCCACTATAAAAGACATCATAAGAGATCGGTCACAGCTATCCTTTTTTTACATGTAAACACAGTCTATTGTGGCAGTTGTCTAAGGTTTAGTATAGGAATCCAAGACTAGAAATAAGCAATACCCTGCTAATTTTGGTGGGATTTGGTCACATCATAAACATTCCATTGGCTTCAGAATCCACCAAAGTTGTCTGGATATGCCACCAAATATCTAACACTTACAGCCATCTCAACGGGGATTTCCAGGATTCCCACTGTTGGCTAAGCCCTCGAGCACGTTCTCAATGTATGATCAGTGGGGTCCATCTCCCAAAGAAGGGGACAGCCCAGAGGACGAATGGCAACGACATGCATTGAACTACTATGGCTTCTTCTATAGATCAGTGGGGACCCAAGTGTCAGAACCCCATTGATCAAACATTGATGGCCTATCCTAAATCTAGGCCATTAAGAAAAAGTCTTGAGAGTATGGCTATGTTCACACGGCTTATTCTGGGACGTATTTCAGCCAGTAATTCGCGCTGTACTGCGCGAATTACGGCTGAAATACGTTCCAGTCATTACGGTAATCCACAGTTCTCATAGAGAAGTATGGATTACGTCTCCTCTCCCCGCTCGCACAATACGCTGAGCGGGGAGAGAAGTGAAATGTCATTTATTCACGGCGTATACGCGCCGAGAATAACGCATGTTTATCGGGCCGGCGAGCTTCCGGCCCCCTCCCCCATACACACGGCGTAACTGCGTGGCGAAATACGTCCCGCAATTAAGCCGTGTGAACATAGCCTATTGGAGCAGCAGTAGCTGAAAAAGACTATCTAATCTATAGCAGAACTTAAGCATAGGATACAATATTAATTGTCTAACTATTAGCTTTCAACATATTTTGTTTCCATTTGACAAAACATCATTGAAACGTAACACAGAACAAGATAAGATTACATCCTACAGAAAGTAAGGATTATTCTGATTTTTTTTTTAGGAACACACAGCCTTTGGCAGACAATGGTAAAAGTGACATAAAATCAATGCACAGCTGATCCTGGAATATGGAATACTTGAATGAAGGAAGACTATATCACATGGGGAAATTGCTGCATCATCACTGTATCAAGCGGCCTGGTCCTGGGGGGTTCTCTCCTCGTTTTCATTCTGGCTCTTATGCCGGACATTGATTTTGTCTACACACAAATTCGTTTCTACAAAAAAGATCATATATACAAAAATCTGTACACTATTTTTTGTGGAAAACACAAAATTTTGTCCATATATCACAAGGTATTACAACAAAATATTACAAGTGGGAAACACAGCGTTAAATAACCTCTCCCCTGCCCCCCCCTCCACCCCTAGTAGGATAATTGTGGGCCAAGTTCTTTGTTAAAGGCTGATTGTGGTAGAACAGAATTTACATGCCCCAATATCTTACACTCTAAGCGGCCTGTAACATGCTGGAATAACTGGAAATCCACATGATGCTGAAGAATCTATAAAAGATGCAGGTAAGAAAGGCTTTATAAAACAAAAAGATCCAAAGACCTTAGAGCCTTCCCTACCTGATTCTGTATCATCTTATTAGTTGAACTTTTCTGCCGCGTCATATAAACCTGGATCAATACATAACAGGTATTAAATTGTCATTCCAAATTCTCAGGCAAAACATCAGACACACATGCTGAACAACTCTTTGGCTATCGTCTAGAGGATTATTACAAGAATGCATTGTGGGATATTTGGCCTTGGTCTGAAACACTGTACCAATGTACTGAAGACATTAACCGTATGTTTTATTACCACCGGTTTTAGAGTAGGAACAGCAAAATGTCTAGCTATACCCAAAAAAAAGGAAAAAAAAAGGCTCTTCTTACAAAAAGTAAAATCACAAAAATTAACTGAGTCATCAGTAGAGTAATCATAAGACAAAAGTTACACAAAAAATTTACAAAAATCAACAACTAAATTGACGTTAAAGCGAAATGAAGAGTAGAGATGAATAGGACTTTGTAAAAAGAGAATTAGTTTGTCAAGTAACTTAAGTAAAGGGAAATGGGAAGAAGAGGGTTAATTCCCACTGTATAAATAATCACTTCGCTTCATGTCTGAACATCCATAAAAATCCCTCAGATGCTGTTCAGTGAACAAACTGATCAAGTAAAGTGTATTTAGTGCAAATGGTTAAAAAAAAAAAAAAAAATCTTAAAAAAAACAAACTAGGCGATGAGCACATTGGGTGCTTCTTCTCACTGATGAGGCAGAGTACAAACACTGCATGCTTCATAGACAGATAGCAGGGCATTTGGGGGAAGGGAGAGGTGAGACACATGCTGCTTAAATGATGAATACAAACCCAAAACACCCTTTAAAAGTGCACCCGAAACCTCGAAACAACAGAGGAAGCCATTCTATGGGAAAACATACTGGGAAGCAATGACATTATTGTTCCATCTTACACAGTCCACAGAGACACTCCCTCCACTGAACTTTGGTGATGGAACCCCTTTAAAGTGCAGAGTACATAGGTACCAATACCCAATATAACAATGCTAATCTGGCAATGCTGTTTGGCAGCAAATGTAGAGAGAGGCTTCTCACTTTAGTCCTTTAAAGGATATGTCCACCTTTATCGCTTTCCACTTTAATTTCCAGATAATACCTATATACAAAACAGAACAAGTTTATAAATGCATTTCATTGCTTATCTTATATGAAGCCTGTAGTATAGCGCTGCATTTCCAATTCTGCTGGTTATCACAGAAAAGAGCCGACAATCTTGGAGCAGCTTGAGCGGAGATCTATAATGCGGAGGAGGGCGAGTGTGTGGGAGGCAGTTACTTCTTCCTACATCACATAACCATATAGTCTCTGGTGCAAAGGCTACCAATCCCAGAAGGCGAATCACCAAAACAAGCTTATTGCAGACAATGATCCTGGAAGATTTTGGCTTCCAGGCTTGTGAAATTGTGAACACAGCTATTACAGGCTATAAACCTCGGATCAATACAAAATAAGCAATGTAATGTATTTGCAAAGCTGCTCACCTTGTAGATAAATTCTATGTGAGCTACACAATCATGTTTGTGGCAGACATTTTCTCGAGAGCTGCTGAGATTCGAATCTTGTTTCATTTCATAGGACATGTTGCAATGGAAGTACCTTATATTATCACTTCCCCAAAGATGGACAGTATGGAACACCCCTGCATTAGGAATTTTTAATTGCTTTAGATTTTAGATGAAACACTGTTAATAGGTTCTATACAACTACAAAAATGGTTTAAAAAAAAATTAATAATTCCCTTTCAGACCTGTTTCAATATAGCAATTACTCAGGAGCAGCACACTCCAAAAAACCTCAACAGTATCAGTGCCTATGACCTCTGCCATACAGGGAAAAAAAAGCGTCCGTCTTATGTACAAACACACAGATTTTGATGGTAGTTTGTGTGTATTTGAAGTTTAAAGTCACATGATGGGGTACCTGAATATGTGGCTGTATATATAAATCTATGCATATATACAAACACACCAATTACATGTCAGACTGTCCTTAACCACAGAAATATTAATGTGTTTACATACCCATGGATATTAATATATACAGATGTGACTATCACGTGAATTCAAGAACACTAACACAAAGGCTTCTTGCTCCCTGTTCCTGCATGTGGCTTGAGCTTGTTTGTGCTTTTACACGCAGCAAAGGGCCCTACATTTGCGTAAGGTTTACGGGGACACGGGGGGGGGCACCGGCCCTGCAAGAAGGATGCCCGGCAGGAACTGAAGACGAGGCGATGACCGCAGACACCCACATCCCATGCAACGCTTCACTGCATGGCCAACAGCATACACTGCTGTGCTAACTGTGGGTATCTGTCAGCAAGTGAAGGCACACTGGGCTGTACAACCTCACCGCTGTTCTCGTGCTTACTGGCTCAGCTCAGATGATTTCTGATGTACAGAGGATCTTGGGGCTCCGTAGAGAGTAACAGATGCTATATGGTTATTTTGCATGACCTAATAAAAAAAAACAAAAAAAAACACAAGGAAATAATTAGCATGTGTCTATTGAAAATTATCTCCCATGCAAGGATACCTACAATGTCTAACTGATGAAATAACGGCATAATATGAAATATAGCTGACCTATTACATAGATCATTCCCATTATTACCCCCAGCTAATTTTTCTGAAAAACCACCGTGTGCAGCACAGACAGTAGCTAGTTGGGCTGAGAGTGACTTCTAAGGGCTTGTTCACATGGCGTTTCTGGATCTGATTTTGGATGAATCTGAAAATCACATCCAAAAAAACATTCAACATGTATCCAACACGTAGCTGCGTGTTGGATGCAGCAGGGTAGTTTATTATAGGGCTCCTGCTGCGTCTTTCGGACCCAGAATTGACATGTCAGTTCTTGGAACAGACGCAATGAGACACGCATCAGCGATCACTTGTCTGAACGCCGATGCGCGTTTCATATTAAGAGCAATGTAAATCATATCGCTATTTATTAGATGTCTGTTTGGGACCGCATTGGGTCCGATAGACTGATCCAAAAACGCATCTAAAAGCGTATGTTCACACGGACCCAACATGCCATGTGAACATACCCTAAAGAGAAATGAATTTAATAAGGATTTTCAGGGTAGTGGTAGTTCTCTTCTCCACTGCTGAGTGACTATACCTTTAATGGTGCGGATTTGATGATAAACAAGTCCTCTTCTCAATGGTCAGGAGGACTTACTGACAGCTGCGTACTGTATTATTTGCATTGGCTTCATTATGAACCTTACATACTTCATATTGGGTTCAGGTATACAGATGTGACAATAGAACAGGGACTAACCTGTTTACAGACTTCATTTTATTATAGTTATGTTAATTTTATTTGAGATGAATACTAAGTTTGCTATAACCAAAATATGGTCTTTTTATTAATTGCACATTTTTTATGGTGCAGTTCTTGTAACCATGACAAGGGGACATCCTCTATGTCTAGAGGAAAGAAGGTTTCACCATTGTGATAGACAAAGATGCGTTACTATAAATAAGACTATGGAACTTCCTGCCACAGGGAGTTTTGGTGGTGGATTCAAGAAACAAGTTCAAGAAGGGCCTGGATGCCTTTCTTGAAATATATACTACCACACGTTATGTGATGTTTATTCTGATTGCTATATTTAAATTTAGGAAGGAATGTTTCCTCTGCTGCAGGGCAATTGATATTTGCTTCATAGGTGTTTTTACCCTCCTCTGGATCAACACTGTAGGGCTATAGTATGGACTCCATGGGCGGCATGTATGAACGGGGCTGCGCCAGAAGTCTGGCGTATTTTCAGCCCGATATCAGGCGCATTCGCATTAGTGAAAAGCCTCCCATATGCCCGTATCAGGCACATTACAGAGCGCAAGCGTCACTTTGTAATGCATACGGTATTACTTTGTAATTCGCTACGGTAATTCTAGGCGCATTACTGCTGGAACAGGTAGACCACTTTCAAAGTGGTTTACCTGAGCCAGAAATGTCGCCTTAGTGCTAGAATGCGCCTGATTTATGACCCGCTGTAGAGCAGGTTCATAAATCAGGTGCATTCTATGCTATTATAATGCGCATTAAATTTGCAGTTTAAATGCCAAATTTCATACATGCCACCCCATGTGTCTTTTTCCAACTTTATCTACTATGTTGCTTAGTATTCGCCTCAAGACAGTGGTGTATAGATAGTCGAGTGACATTATTATGACTACTTAATATTTTCAATGTCAGCAGCACGTAGCTGGCTTGGTGGGTATACAAGGTGTGGAATTGGCTGTCTGCACACATATCCCTCGATGGGTGAATGGGACAATTTATCAGAGTTACAAAAAGAGATGATTATTGGCTGAATAATGATTATTTTGGGCTAAGACTGGCAGTATTTTTTAAAACTGTGCAGTTTGTGAATTGTTCAGGTGCTGTTGTAGTGGCAGTTTATGGAGAGTGGACAAATGGCATCAATGCGAATAAGCAAGGAGGAAACCGCTGAACATTATGATGTGCCATTGATGTAAGAGATCAACTCCAGCTACGAAGGTGTGCAGAAGTAGATTGACACGCTACAGTGGTGCAGCTTACCACAAAGATGAACCCAGTGGGCTCCTGGATGTATGTCTCAAGCAACAGTTTAGGACACCTCATTACATATGGGGTTCCGAAGCAGATGGATAGTCACTACGCCTCTTCTAACAAAGTTACATCCGATTGAAGTTGATGCTTCAAAAATGGATGAATGTGATGTTTTTAGGTGGAAACATTAGAGAATATATACCCTGCAACCATTGCTGGAAGAACACAAGCCGATAGTGGCAGTGTTATGATCTGGGGAATGTTTTTGTGGCATTCTCTGGGCTCATTCATCCATGTGGAGGCACTCTCAACCAATCTGGGTATGAATCCGTCCTTGCAGATAATGTACACCCATACATTCTGATGGTCTTTCTTAAGGCGAATAGGACCTTCCAGCAAGACAATGAAACATGTCACACAGCTACAAATATCCGGCATTGGTTGCATATGTATGACTAAGACTTCCAAGTATTATTTTGGCCCCCAACTTCCTAGACTTGGACCTAATTGAGCATCTCTGGGACCACCTTGATTGCCGTGTTCGCTCTATGAATCCTCCCTCATGCAGCTAATAGCAACCTACCTTATTGGTAGTGCGGCATTCCCTTCTCACAAAACTAGCATATGCCATTACCTTATAATCAGTGGGGATCTGACCTTTAAGACCCCTAATGATCCTAAGAACTGAAAGGCTACAGCGCTGTTTTAGTGCTGCACCCCCTTCACAGTCATTCCCTCTAAAGTGGCACAGCTACCGTTGAGTTATGGGGTTCAGCTGCAGTTCCCGGTGGGATGGGAGCAACACTGTACAGGGGTGTCCCACATGTACCCTAAAATATACTGGAGAGTTGTGGGGACATTATTTGCAAGGGGAACCAGCTTTTCAGCCCTGACCTGTAACAGTTCACAGATAAGTGTAGAACATATCACCACAAATGCAATTTCCTAACCTCAAAAATCATCCTCTGTAGACCAAAACAAAAAGTTGATCCAAATGGGTTTGTGTTATTTGGCGAGGAAGATCTGGTAAAAAAAACAAAACAAAAGACAAAAAGAAAGTTAATGTGTGATTACACTTTAAATCTTTTCCTTTCGGAGACAGGTTTACAATTATTTGGACACTACACAATTTTATTTCTCTTTGAATACATCTTTTTCTACATTACACCCAACAACCCACATTCAGTTTAAGCAAATGACAGAGTATAGAAATCCCTATCAGCTGATAATTATTAGTTCCTAGACTGTAAATCGGTATGTCATCAAAGTTTATGGTGGGAATACCACTTTGTTCAACGTTAATGGTTACTGAGTACAAGTTTCATACAGAAACCAGGAGCCACAACAAGATGTAGACCAGGGTCTCTTAAACCTCACAGAGGTTGCCTATTAGGACAACACCTGTTCATATACTCCATGAGGACATACATATATCGTGTGTGGGGGACCAAAACTGTGTGCGCCAAAAAAATGAAAATCAAGCTGCAAAACACAGCAAAACCATTCTAAACATAAACATGTCAAAAGCTAAATCTAAATGTTATCGGCCCTACTTCTTCAACAGACCACTCTCTATCAGCGCTATATGCTGGTCTTCGTAGGGGTTCAGAAGATGAGGGGCCTTGCAGGATTTTTGCTAAGTGGGAGGTCTACCCTAACCAGAAGATCTCTACTACAATTCTCCAGGGATGGCTGAAGATTCATAAATATATAGTTAATGAGAAGTAGAGGGACACGTTCTTTAGAATTGCCCATTCCGCAATTTACAGCTTTAATATTCCCCCCCATCCAGCTTGTCCAGACCGTTTGACGTCCTGCCCCAAGTGTGGCACCCCCCGCACGGATTTTGTCCATAGTATATGGACCTGTGTGGAAACCATGAAGTTTTGGGAGACAGTCATACAAACTCTGAATCTTAAGTTTTGGTGTCATTTAACTTTAGAGCCAACACAGCTCCTGTTCATAATTTACCACAACATTTTAGGAACCACTCAATTCTGCATATATTTTTATTAGCGGCTAAAAGAAGCCTCCTGGCCAAATGGTTGGAACCAACCGTCCCAACCTTGCAGGAAGTGATCCAGGTGGTAAAACATCTCGAAATGGACAGAATTGACATCATCAGGACTAAGGAAACCCAATGCTCTAATTTTTTCAAGAAATGGCAGGAGTTCATAGTTAACTTTTATACCCACCAGGAGATCAAGGAGATCATGCAGCTCTTATCTATACCTCCTGGTATCTCTCCTCTCGACTAGCAGGCGCTCTGGGGGCTTTGGATGTCTGTACCCCATAACATGGGAGCTTTACCTCAGCCATATCCTGACACCATGCCCAGGATACTCCCTTGGTAACTGTGCGTCAAAGTTGGGGGTGAATTTGTCCTCTATCTATTTCTCTCCCTCGGGCTTTAGGGGACGATGGCCGTGTGACGATCCCGCAGCATTGTATCAGCACAGTATTTGTTTTCACCTTTTATCCCAGACCTTACTTGATTACATAGGTCTATGTGATTATGTCTCTTATACATAACTGCGTATGGGTACCACTGTTCTGTGTTTTTTTTTTTTGTTTTTTTGGGGGGGGGGTGGTCTACTTTTTTTTATTATTTTTTGTTTTCTTTCTTTAGTGAAGATGGAGCCGTCTTGTTGCTTCATCCTTATTATTATGATGCCAAAGTATGTCATTAGTGCTATTTTGTACTTTCATTGCTTAGTACTTTTCTTATCTGTACTAATGATGCCTTATATTATTTCTTTGTGTATCAAGTGCTATCTCATCTATTGGATAGTTATTATATGTTTTTGTTATTGTAAAATTTTATAAAAATTATGTTTACAAAAAAAGCTAAATCTGATCATGTAGATTCTCTTAAATTATACATATGGACAAAAAATAGAAGGCAGGTCTTTCAAAGTGGGATCCTCACATTGGTTGCCTGAGTAGTTACCGCCCTGTGATGTTTTACATGATAATTTGTGCTTTTTTCAGCATTTTCTGTTTGAACAGTATGTCTCTTTGACTTGTAAAACTCCCAGGATCTTTTACTGTGCTTTGTCTGTCTTCATCCTTCCCAGTCTCAGAGCATGCTTCTTAGTTCCTTGAAAGGGCAAAAAGGCCATGCCTTCAAAATCTGTCCTTCGTAATCCTTCGATTACATGATCTCCTGTGCTCAACAAAGAGCCTTTTCCAATTTCCTGATGAAGTGTCAAGAACTGTGGGCATGAAATGTGTTGCAAATTTGTATAATAAATAAATAAATAAAAGAGAGCTATTGTATCACGAGTGGGTCCTCTGTGCTTATGGAGGTGTTTTTATATAAGGTATACAGGTGAAACCAGAAGTTTATATACACAATAGAAAAAAAGACACATATGAACATGCTTTGGTCTGAGAAGAGCATATCAACCCAAGAAAAAAAGCAAAAGACCTTGTGAAGATGCTGGAAGAAGCTGGTAAGATTGTGTCATTATCCACAGTGAAACGAGTACTGTATCAACATGTTCCGAAAGGCCACTCTGCCAGGAAAAAGCCATTACTCCAAAAGAAACATATAAAAGCCAAAAAAATGTTTGCAAATTCACACAGGCACAAAGACCTACATTTTTGGAGACACATCCTGTGGTTTGATGAAACCAAAATTGAACTGTTTGGCCACAATAACCATCGTTAAGTTTGGAGGAAAAAGGGAGAAAATTGGAAGCCTAAGAACACCATCCCAGCTGTGAAACACGGAGGAGGCGGCATCATGTTGTGGGGTTGTTTTGCTGCAGGAGGGACTGGTGCACTTCACAGAATAGTCATGAGGAAAGAAGATTATGTGGCAATATTGAAGCAACATCTTAAGACATCAGCCAGGAAGTTAAAGCTTGGGCGGAAATGGGTCTTCCAAATGGACAATGGCCTGAAGCATACTGCCAAACTGATTACAAAGGATAACCAAGTCATCGTTTTAGAGTGGCCATCACAAAGAACTGATCTCCATCCTATTGGAAATTCATGGGCAAAGCTGAAAAGGCAGGTGCGATCAAGGCGACCTACAAACATGGCTCTGTTACACCAGTTCTGTCAAGAGGAATGGGCCAAAATTTCTACCAACTATTGTGAGAAGCTTTTGGAAGGATATCCAAAACGTTTGACCCAAGTCATACAGTTTAAGGGCAATGCTACTAAATACTAATGAAATGTATGTAAACTTTTGACTTTGCAGAAAGTAATAAGAATGGCTTAAAAATTCTCTCTCTCATTGTTCTGGTATTTTGCAATTATAAATAATTTTGGTAATCTTAATTAACCTAAAACCGGTAAGGTTTATTCTGAGTTCATGTCAGATAGTGAGAAAAACATGCATATGTGTTTTATTTTATATAGTGTATGCAAACTTCTGGTTTCAACTTCTGGTTTATGTATTTAAAGAGGTTGTCTCACTACAAGGATTACTTTTTATGTTAAAGATCTTTCAAAAACAAGTCACTCTGCAATATGTTTCCATTAACAATGCCCTACCTATTCCTAGATATCCCCTCTTGTATGGGCTGCATCAGCTCCTCAGGTCACTATAGCTACAGACCTGTTGGGTCTCTCCTGATAGGCTGTCAGCACTGGTTGCTATAGCTACAGACCTGGCTTCTACTGCAGCCTAGTAGAAGCCAGTAAACATGCCCCTGAATTCAAAATGAAACCAAGAAAACAGGACTGAGGTAAGAGGAATCAAGGTAGG
This sequence comes from Phyllomedusa bahiana, assembly GCA_025379985.1. Classification (NCBI taxonomy): domain Eukaryota; kingdom Metazoa; phylum Chordata; class Amphibia; order Anura; family Hylidae; genus Phyllomedusa; species Phyllomedusa bahiana. The sequence goes on along the minus strand of JAODAL010013462.1, from coordinate 48,662 downwards.
GAGACAACCCCTTTAATCTTTACTCTTTGTTAAGTTTATATTTATGCACTCATCACTGATTCACTTTGATGATCTCTATATTTCTATATGAATTATATGTCACATGATAGCGTTTTACTATTATGTACATAAATTTTTAATATGAGCACTTGTTGATTATTGTATATATTTATATTAATTATATATCCTAAAATCCACTATTGTTATTAACAAAATAACTTACAACTCTATGAGCACTTGGCACGGTAGGATATGGATCTATTTTTATGTGGGACATCCATGAAATTTGTTTGAATTAATTAGGGATTTATACTCTTACTATAGGTTTATCATTATTTATGTGGTGGATTTGTATATCCTTCCCTAATATACCGTTCGCTTTTTTTGATGGTGCTTTTTTAACCTTATTGTATGTTTTATGCTGTATTTTATAAAAATTGTTTAAATAAAAATTATATATGTTAATAATAAGGGTTGGTTCGGTCCATTTATTTAGATAAGTGATTCTGGTTAATGTGCTTATTCTCAATAGGATTGAAACTCCTTTTATCAGTTATTAACCCCTTACTGCCGCAGCCAGTTTTTGCCTCTCTGACAGAGCCCCATTTTTTAAATCTGACGTGTCACTTTATGTGAGAATAACTTTTTGGCACTTTTACCTATCCATGTGATTCAGAGACTGTTTTCTCGTGACACATTGTGCTTTAAGTTAGTAAGAAGTTTTGGTCCAAAAAGTCATTTTTTATTTTTTAAAAATATCAAAATATTGTGAAAAAATTAAAAAATTTACCATTTTCAAACTTAAGAAATTTCTGCGTGTAAGATAGTTATTCCACTGAAAATAATTTATAACTAACATCTACCATATGTCTACTGCAGGTTGGCATAATTTTTTTTAAATGTCTTTTTTTATGACATTAGGGGGCTTAGAAATGTAGTAGTTATTTTCACATTTTCAAGAAAATTTGCAATATTCATTTTTTTTAGGGACCAGACCAGTTCTGACTTTGATTGGCCTGTATGTTAGGTACCCCCATAAAAGACTTCATCTAAGAAACTACACCCCTTAAAGTATTCAAAATAGCATTTAGGAAGTTTATTAACCCACTAGGTGTTTCACAGAAGGGGAACATCTCTCCTTATGGAGAGCACCAGTTAAGGTGTGTAGTGTTTTGATTGCCTTTTAGCCCACTACTAAGCATCTGCATATCACAAGGCATTATGGGAAAGGAGCTGGGAAGTTCACTGCGCCCTCTATTGGTTTTAACAAATCCTCAATTTACTTCCGATTCACTGAATCTTTAAAAAGCAAAAAGGAATATTAGTCAAGCCAATATCGCTCATCTACATACTCCGTTTCGGCTTTTTGCCCCTCATCAGTGTAGAGCAGAGCGATACTGGCTTGACTGGGTGAGAGGCAATGAGTGGCTGAGAGAAGAGGAACATCTCTCCTTATGGAGAGCACCATAAAACTGCCTTTTAGCCCACTACTAAGCATCTGCATATCTCAAGGCATTATGGGAAAGGAGCTGGGAAGCTCACTGCGCCCTCTATTGGTTTTAACAAATCCTCAGAATCAGAAGTAAATTGAGGATTTTTTAAAACCAATAGAGGGCGCAGTGAGCTTCCCAGCTCCTTTCCCATAATGCCTTGTGATAGGTGTTTCACAGGAATTAAAGCAAAGTAGAGGTGAAATTTCAAAATATACCTTTTTTTTGCAGATTTTCAATTTTTATGCATTATTCACAAGAACATGGTAGATGTGACCAGGGAAATGCAACTTAATATTCATTCCCCATATTCTGCCGTTTTCAAAGCTATCCAATATGTGGCCCAAGTGCGCTATTTGCCTCAACCACAAGCCTCAGAATAGGAGGAGCACTTACCGGACTCTGGGGTCTCATTTTCATTACGACTTTATTTAAGTGCCATTCCAGGTTTGTGGACAACCTAAGGTGCTAAAACTTTATAAACACACCTAAAAATATCCCATATTGGAAACTAAACCCTTTGAGGAATATATCCCCACAGGTGTTTCACAAATTTTTTAAGCGTTAGGCTGTGAAAATGAAGAAATTTTCTTTTTCCAACAATCTGCAATTTTAGCTGAAAATGTTTAATTTTTACAAAGAAGCCTGGAAAAAAGCAACCCAAATTCTGTTACACAATTTGTTCCAAGTTTGGCAATACCCTATATATGGGTGTATAAGGGAGCACTATTTGGCTTTTGGAAGCCACATTTTAGTGGGTGCCATGTCGCATTTGCAAAACTCCCAAAGTGCCAGAACAGGTGAAATCTTCTAGAAGTTACCCCATTTTGGATTCAACACTCCTCATGGTTCTCATCTAGGGGTGAATTGTGCATTTTGGGCGCATAGGTGTTGTTTGTTTTTTTTAGCATTGGGCCCTGAAAAAGGAGGGGAAAAAACAAAGTTCCACAATTGTTTTTTGGGTTTCAATTTTACAGCGTTCGCCGTGCAGTGTAAATGACAGGACAACTTTACTATGCAGGTCGGTACAATGATATAAATTTTATATAGTTTTTTTATGTTTTATTACTTTTACACAATAGAAATATATGTATAAAAAATAGCGTTTTTATGTCGTCATTCTGATAGACATAACTTTTATTTTTCTGTATACAGGGATGCGTAGGGGCTTGATTTTTGCGTGAAGAGTTGACATTTTTATTGGTATCATTTTTGGGTGGACACGGCTTTTTGATCAGTTTAAGTTTGTTTTTTGGAAGGCAGGGTGAAGAAAATGCTGTAATCCTAGTAGTGTTTTTTATTTTTATTTTTAACAGCGCTCACCGTGCAGTATACATGACAAGTAATTTTTACTCTGTGGGTTGATACGATTATGGTGATACCCAATTTATATAGCTTTTTTATGTTGAAGCGCTTTAAAAAAAAGTTTTTATTGTGTAAAACAATATTTATGCATCGCTATCTACTGGTAGCCATAACTTTTTTACTTCTTCGTATACAGAGGTGTGTAAGGACTTTTTTTTTGCGGGATGAACCAACGTTTTAATTGGTACAACGTTGGTGTTTATATAATATTTTAATCGCTTTTTATTCCATTTTATGTGCTGCAGGATGAGCGAAAATCGCAATTTCTTAATGGCGTTCACAGTGCGGGTTAATTAACGTGACATATTTACAGGGCAGGTCGTTATGCACGCGGCGATACCAAATATTTGTACACTATTTTTTTTTTGGGGGGGGGGGCGATTGGCGTTTGTAAAGGGGAAAAGGGCGGTGTACGTGTTTTTATTTTAAATGTCAGATTTGTGTGTCACTTTTTGATTTACTTTTTTACAGTTTTTTCACTTTTCCCATAGGGGATTTGTATAAGCGATTTTCAGATGGCTCATACAAAAGGAGACCTGTACACGGCATTTCTGCTGTATACTGGTCTCCATGGCAACTGTCAATCACCATGCCCGCAATGCATTGCATGCATGGTGACGTCACAGACAGCTGCGACGACAGCAGGAAGGAGGCGCTCACTCCTCTTGCCTGTGACTTAGATCCGACTTAATAGATCGTCGGAGCAAAGGGGTTAATCACCCACGGACGGAGGTCACTCTGGCCGTGGGTGATGCGGCATGAGGCTAGCGGTAATATACCACTGGTCCCAAGACGCGATCGTGCAGGGCTCGATTGTAAGCCCACACGATCAACAGGACATACCCATATGTCAATTTGCGGGAACGCACTTCCCACTAGGACGTATGGGTATGTCCAATGTCGGGAAGGGGTTAACTATTGTGTCATGAGCGGGAGTAGATCCTCTATGCCAACCGTGGTTTTGTTGTAAGGCCTCGCAGAGCAGAAGAGTCTAAAGGCCCCCCTGTTCTTTACCCTCTGTCCCCACAAGGAGGCTTGGACTCAACTGCAAGGAAGCGCCCAGGTTATTACCCCCAGCGAGGTCACACATGGTGGCACCTGGTGTAGAAGCGTGGTGGCGTACCATTGTAGTCGGTTCAAAGGCACGAGGTCAGAGCACGTAGAGTTCAAGTGTAAACAGGTCAGGAAAGTCAAGGTCAGGAAAATCAATACCAAAAATCACAGACAAAAAAACTAGCCAATCCACAATTTCCATAGACAAAATTAAACCCCTATTTCTTCAAACGAAAACTCCTAAAATGTAACTTTTACTTATATTCCCCTGAAATAGCGTATAAGAATTGCCCTATAAACATAAAAGAACCATAAAACACAGCTTCACAAACAATTTAACTCTATATAGATTACACCAACTGAGCCGAATGGAATAGAGTGAAAAAGTCTGCAAATCAGTGTTAGTGGTTCTTTTAATTTTCATAGAGCAATTCGGAATTGCTATTTTAGGGGAATATAGGTTAAATTTTAGGAGTTTTTGTTCTTGAAAAATAGGGGTTTAAGTTTGCCTATGGCAATTGTGGATTGCTATTTAGTACACCCTAACTGAAATATATATGAATAGGATAGCATTTCCTCTCTAATTTAGTAAAAAATGCTGTTATTTTAAGGCTGTGTCTACACAGCACAGAAATGCTGTCAGATTTTCAGCGGTTTCAGTATTTTGAATCCGCTGAAAATCCGACAGTAGACTGTGCTGCACAGACAGCAATGAAAAACCCCTGCTGTAGTCTATACAGCACGGGTTTTTTTGCTATCGGGTAAAAAAAAAAACTCGTTGGATATTACGCGGGATTCTGGTGGATTGCCGGCGGATTCCCATGCATTCAATTGCACCTGCTGACAGCAAATCTGAAAACCGCCTGCGGTTTTTGCGCAAATCTGCAGCAAAGCCCATGGACCTGCCACGGCCCAGCAATGTCAAATTGCCGTCAGATTTTGGACTGAATTCTGTCATATGCTGTGTGCACATAGCCTAAAAAAGACTGAAAGCTTGTCAGACTCTCTACAGGCAGCAGTGATGGATCACTATTCTAACAGCTCTGTGAGAGCTCCTACTTATGAGCTGAGAGAGTCAACTGTAAAGGTGGAGATGGTGACTTTGCAGCCAAAAAACACAGGGGCAGGTTTGTGCTGCAATACTACTTTACATGCTGGATTTTGCTATATTGGTTATAGGGGGAAACTGCTAAATACTGCAGCAATAAGTAAACCCTTATTGTGGTGTGGCTGCTAATGGCTCTATGTGCACATACAGTGAGAAACTCAGATTAACCCTTTACAAGCAGCTGTGTCTGCATCTAACAGGTTAACCCTTTACATGCAGCGGTGCCCTCCTTAAAATGGCCAGTATATACACAGTGAAATTACGTGAATTATAATAAGAAAGTAAAGTTCAGGCTCCTGGCGGGAGGTGAAGAACTTTTGACAAGTTTTTTGTTTCCCTCATTTGCTGCCCATTGAGATGTATTATAAATTAATTAACCAGAATTTATATTCAATGGACCAGTGGACTAAGAAAACTACCAAGGGAAGGGAAATAATCTGATTTGAAAATATGTTTTTGAAAAAAGCCTTATAATTTTATCTGTCATGTTTGTGCTTTTCTTGAAACTTATAGATCCTCTTTAGGAATATTGTATAAATTAGTCATCACTTTGATCTTCGCACTGAAAGTTCTGTGCAACCGATGGAGCAAACTGCAGTTCACAGATGGACCTGGGGCATCAGATTTCATTGGCAAAGAAATGAGACACTAAGCCCCATTATAACATTACAATGTGTTATGTACTAAAGCAATACAACAATTATTAAATGTCTGGTTTGTACAGATTGGAAAAGAATTCTTCCCTTTATGTGAAATTCAAACAATAATCTCTCCTTTCTGTTTATGTATGTGAATCTTGATTGGCATGTATTTTTTCACTCCGTGCTACGATGTAAGTAAATATCTACTTAGTTTACCTGTGAAGGACAACTGGCTTCTCCATAGGGTGCCCCAAGTGTTCTTGAATACTGTCCCACTGGGAAAAACAAAAAGGCACAAAATTTTTTTTAGATCACTCTTTACTATCCATTTACGAAGGGACAAATTCTATATGCATAGTGCTGGAAAATCAGAATTTCCAGGTGTTACACTCTGCAACTGAGAATTCAGACACTTTTGACCAGTTTTCAGAAAATGTCCAATCTACCATCAAACCTAACAACAAAAAACATTTAATGCTCCAAAACAAGGTGGTACATTCCACAGTACTGCAGCAAGCTTAAAAATCTCTCAATAACTACACGCAACCTGCAAAGCCTGCCTGATCATTTTATGGAATGAGCTGGACATGGACAGCAGGGGTGAAAACCTGAGGGTCTAAGATCCTCTAGTAACATTTGGTGAACATCCACACGGCATGGTATACAGTCGGTTTTTGGATTTGAAAACTGACTGTCAACCATCCTCATAGACTTCAACAAAAAAAATCAGAGCTGTAGTTCACACAGCTCGAATTTTCTGATAGTCGGATTTCAAATCCGAAAACCATAAAAAAAAAACTTGAAACATGAACATTCTTCCCCCCGGTTTTAAGGTGGAAAATGTACTGTTCAATGGTTAGGGGGACGTACAAATCTGCAAACCGTGGACAGAATCGTACCCCCAAAAACCATAACAAATTCTTTAATCAAAATGGAATTTTGTCAGTGCTGTGTGGCTGTATCCTAAGCATAGTACAAATTGTAGTGCCACTGACTGTTGGTGAGATCTTCAAGCAGTAATCCATGTATCTTACCTTGCTGTAGGTGGTGCAGATTTCTGTCTGTGCTTCAGAGTTGTCTGTGTTAAATTTAAGGAAACGTAAGTTACTGTCTGATAATAACATAAAACAACACAAAAATACATGGCCACGGGCACCACTACTGTATTATATTGGGTTGCAACCCCGGCATCTACGGATTGCTTTGCCATTGCTTAAATATCACTCGGGGACCAATTTTAGATATCTTTGACGAAGCTGTACCTTACAGCAATATGTATGGGGATTTTCTGGTCTCTTTCAGCACATATATTCCTTACTCATTTCTCTTTGTTAAGGGTTAGGTACAACCACAAAAGGTAATTGCTTTTCATTCCCCTTTGTTTCTCTCTTATTGATATTGTCCTCTTGAGCCTATAGGCTATTTTGCTATTATCATTAACAATATCATGCGTTTCTCTTTTGAGATTTCGTATTGTACACTCTAATTGCTGATATATATTTGGGGTTATATTTTATAAGTATGTATGGACATTTTTGCCTATGTTAATTTTGGTACTTTACCGTTTATATTCTACGTTTCATGTATTACAATAATCTTTGGGATCTGTACGCATCATTGTGCGGTATGTGGTTACCCCTCTGCCTATACACATATGCAGGGTTTGGATATATTCAGTCTTTTTGGCCTTTTTATTGGTTTTTTATGTGAACTGGTTTTTGTTCTTTTGCATTAATAGAATATTTCACATTTCAGTTTGTACATTATGGACCTTAAGTAAGAAAACTGTCTAGCACTAAGACTGTGTCTGTTGCTCATAGCAACTAAAGTTCAGCGGACCGGCGACAAAACATTGAACATGCACAATCTTCCGTCCGGAAACCGGACGGAACATGTGCATCTCAATGGGAGGGGGAGGGCTGTTCTCCGCTCATCGCGGAGAAAAGCCGTCCCCCCCGCGGCCGTGGGGACGGCCGCAAACCCGGCCTGCCGTGTAAACGGCCCCTTACTGCTAAACAGATTTCATACATAAGGCCCTATGTCTTTGTTGTTTCTTCTAACACCATAAAATGCCTGAAGAAGGAAGGTAAAAGAAAATGAATGTGTAACTAGAGAACCAAACATAGTAAGGTTTTAAACTTACCTTTCTTCACAAATAATGGAATCCGGAAATCACAGCGATGATAACTAGTAAAAGATAAGTATGGTATAGATTGTAGTTAGTTGTATTAACTGCAAGAATATTTAAAGGGCTTTTTTTCCATCTGGCTGTTTCACAGAACCTGCTCTTCAGAGCAAGTTTCAGGCTCCCATTTCTTGTTCAGGCTGTGGGAGGTTCTAAAGTAGTGAATAAAATTTTAGCTCTACTATCCCTAGTCCCTAACTAAGCCGGTTAGAGGGACATTGGTAATGGAGATGTTTTAAACAGAAGTGCACAAGGCTACAGAGTTCTAAAAGGCTTAAAGTTTGTCAGTGAAAAAGATGAACACGCTCCTGTGCTGCTGATAAGACACAGCAGGGAGCACAATCAGGCGTGAAGAACTGCTCTAGCTCTGAAATGAAGCAAATGTAATGTAATTACAGAAATGTCATTGGTAATCATCTTTACTTTTGCCTACATGTATAAAGCTAAACAATGTGATGGGAATATCCATTTAAATGTGTAGAACACCATTTCATACAACTGCTTTTTCACTCAAACTTTCGTCATTCAAAAGCAGAATTACTTTTGCAAGATTTTGTAATATTTTTCATCTACTACCATACACAGCAAATGAATATACACCATCCAAAGAACTAGCAGATGTTCTAACAGGATTAAAAGGGTCATGTGCCTGTGTCATTTATAAACTTTTATTACCTATTAACAGACTAATTGTGCCTTTTAATTTATAGGATACTACTCTACTATTATACTGAAGTACGCTGTAGAACAGGAGGGGGATCTAGAAACCTCATTACTTATAATGGGGTATAAAGGGGTGTCCAGATCCCCTCCTGTTCTTCAGCTGCCCATGGGCATCCATTTAATTACATCTGAGAATAAAAAGGGTCCAGGAATGATTTACTTTTAGCTGGGACCAAATAATCGGTAATTAGATCATTCTAGTCACAAGAGAATATTACCGCACAACCACATTTGGCTCACAAACAAGTCGTGAGACATTTTACCAAAAATGTCTACTCACATGTAAAACTTGTAATGTCCTGGATAATTTGTGTGCAATACAAACTTCTTGGCCCTGTGTGTATTTGCATCAAATAGAATATCCTGAAACAACAGATAAAGATTAGGAATTAAAGAACATAATATGTAAGTAAAGCATGTCAAAGATACAAAAAGAAACCTGTGTCTGTTCCCAACATGTCTGTTTTAGTAAGTAACTCTATGAAATGAAAATAAGATAAGATCTAAGGAAAGATATTCCAGATTCATCATCATACAATACAGAATCATCATATTATAATATCTATGTTTCTAGGAGAAACCTCCTAGAAATGTATTATATATACAATCTGATGTGTGTCACTTTACGTGGTAATAACTGTGAAATGATTTTACTTATAACCGTGATTATGAGACTATTTTTCATGACACATTGCACTTCATGTCTGTTGTACATTTTGGTTGAATAAATAGAAAAAAAATCTGAAATTTGCCAAAAAAAAGTGTCAGAAATGATCAATATTTAAAATGGATATTGATAGTATGCAGCATTATATTTACTGTGTCTTTTTATGAGGTATAAAAGGCTTATCGGAAATGAGCTAGGACTCTCGGAGCACCACCTACTGGATGACACATTCCTCAATTCACATCTGACTCAGTGAGCCTTGCAATGTAAATGGGTTTAGAACAAACCAGCTATTCACTTGCAAACAACTGTTTTGGGGTGTTTGCTCTTCATCAGTGGATAGTAGAATATTGGTTGACTAGGTGATAGGCATTAGGGGTAACTCAAAATGGAAAATGTTCCTCATTACTGAAAGTAGCTACCTGAGAGCAGAGGTGATATCTGAACAGGTGCGACAAGAACTGAGGAGCTCTCGTCACTGGTTTTATCCCCTGGAGATAGCAGCTAAAACAAAAATGCTACAGAATTTTTAACAATGATGAATAGTGAAAATGATAGTTATTTAATTTTCAAGCTTCCCATGTCAATTTTAATTCCTTTTTTTTTCCACTGTCCTTAAGCTGCTGTCTGTCACATGGTAGCAAGATCTAACAGACATTGGTGAGAATATTCAATCTCTATTTCCATACCGCCAACATCCACTTCTGACATCGTGGGCCAACAAAATTAAATAGGAGTCATTATAGTTTTGTAATAATTTTATAGGTTTATATGTGTGTACATTTTTTTTTTGTTTTACTACTTTTACACTGCTTTCTTTTTATTTGATTTTCTTGTGAGGAAGGATAAACAAGAACAGCAATTTGGGATTTTTTTGGGTTAGATTCATATATTTTTTGTTTTACTACTTAAACAAGAATAGCAATTTTTGATTTTTTTTTATGTGTTCATTGTATCAAGTAAAATAATGTGCTCATTTTATAGCTTGAGTCCTTACGAACATGGTGATGTCAGTTAGGGTATGTTCACATGGCATGTTGGATCCGTTTATAGATGAGTGTTTGGATCCTTGTTTCGGACCCTAAACAGACCCAAACATGCATCTAACAATGTAAAACAGCATCGGCGTTCAGACCAAGTGATCGTTGATACGTGTTTTACAAGCGTCTTTCTGATGCATCTTTCAGATCTGTTTAAAGAATTGTCATGTCAATTCTTGATCCGTTTGATGCAGCAGACACCCTATTTAAAACTATAGGGTGTGTTTCTGCTGCAGCAAAAACACATCCAAACACGCACCTGTGTGTCGGATGCGATTTACGCATCGCTATTAAATGAGTTTTTCGGATCCAAAACGGTTCCAACACGTCGTGTTAACAAACCCTTATATGTATTTTGTTTTATTTATTTACGTTAAAAAAGTATTTTTAATAGGAAAACAAGAGTTGTTTTTTTTAATATAACATTTAAGTTTTTTTCTTTTGACTTTTTTGTCCCACTATGGTACAAGACTATGTAATCATTTTCTAACTTTAAAAATGCATTCCAATACATTACTGTACTGTACTGTATTATGCCAATGACAGGCAGCCTAATAGGCTCTTGTTTTGGAAAGGCCTTACAGGCTTTGGAACCAGAGGCCATTATTTGGCTGCCACATTATTAGTTTCCTGTGATTGTGGGAGCCAACATCATTCTGTCAACCAGCTAGATGCTACTATTAGTGCATCTAGGGATTAAATAGCTGGGATTGAAGCCAGATACTGTCCAGATAATGACATACTATTATATCAGTCTGCATTTAACGCTACCCATCCCCAATAGTAATAATCATAAGGCAAGAAGAGATTAAAGAGGAAAGAACTTAACGAAAAGACAAAGGGCAACATGTATGAACGGGGCTGCTGCAGAATTCTGGCGTCAAAAAGCTGTAGTAAACCATTTCTATAGATGTATCCAAACTTTTAGGCGTTCTAGGGCCGTCGCACCACATTAGTAGAAGTAGATTCATTTATGATTCTTTGACACAAAAACAGCCAGACCAGGTTAAAGGTGGTGTCTGAGCCTGAGTTGTCGTATTGGCACTAGACTGCGCCTGTGTGTATGACCTGCAGAAGAACAGGTTCATATATTCTGGTGTATTCTAAACTGCACAGTCTATACTACCTTAAAGCAATTTAGAACTGGTCTATCAGCTCCTGAATTCGCCCAAAATGTATTTATACTGGAACTGGAGACACAGCTCTTTACCAACAAGTCAGGCAAATTATGTGAAAATTGTTGAATTTTTACAGCATTCTACGAGGTGCTTTCTCTTAATAAAATTCTGGAAAGTTACTATGGATCTGAGCGTCCACTGTTCCTTCCTTTCTAAGCCCCAGTATTCCCCCTTCCCTTTTTTATGTTATTTTTCTTCCACTCCCTCCCTTTGCTGTTTCTGCATCATGTAACCTATGGTATTACTCAATGATATTATTGCTGGCTTATGGTCTTCTATTCTTTATAGTTCTTCCATCTCAAACAATTGTCGGATTACAATTATATGTCTGTTGCCTCCGACATTGTAATCTCCCCCTACTTCTCTCACCTCTTTTTATCCTCCTCCACTTCCCTCATTTTTGTATTACTTGATGAAAATAAAAATAAAAAAGTTACCACCAAAAAAAAAAAAAAAGGAAAATGGCTGGATATTTGGCAGTATTTGGTTTAGGCATGGATACTCACCACTCCCAGGGTGAAATAATTATAGAAATAATCATTGCACTTGGCAGGAACCTGTTTGTGGGGGGACGGGGAATGAATCTTCATCTGAAAATATGAAAGGAAATAAATGAGTTATGTTGCAAAGAAAAAAAATACAGCGTTACCATTCTTGATCATGTTAATTGATTCAGGGTAAAGCATACAACATAAACTTAAAATTCTGTAAATGGGGGGGGGGGGGTAGGTCTTTGGGACTTTAACAGTGATTTAATAAGACAAGATACAGCAGCCATCCCAGATTGTGTTGACAGAAGTGTCACATAAATTAGTATATTTGTATGGGATTTATGCTTCCAGCCTACATTAGCCCACATAGAGCAGCCATCAGACCTATGTTTAAAGCTCAGACAAAGACGACAAAAAGGGAACAGCTGCCTCAGACACAGATTTCTCCATATCTAGGATGATAAATTGCCAAATGATCAGATTAAAATGAAATAATCAGACTCAAATCAAAAGCACTTCTGCAATTAATAAGAATCAAATGGCAACCCACTATTATGGTATGTTCACATGGGGTATTGGGGCACGTTATGCCGGGTGTTTTGGAAGCACGCGCTGATCAGCGTGTAATTCCAAAGCATGGGGGGTCTAGCACCCGGCTGGCCCCACTGACATGCAATAAAAATGCCTTTAAAAATTCTCTCTCATACATTATTCTGGCAATTGGCAAATAAAAATAATTTTGGTAATCCTAATTGACCTAAAACGGGTAAAGTTTATTCCGATTTCATGTCAGATAGTGAGAAAAACATGAATATGTGTCTTTTTACATAGTGTATGTAAACTTCTGGTTTCAACTGTAGATAGATTAAAACTACAGCAATCTCACAATACAGCTTTGGGATACTGGGCAACTGCGCATGGCTTGCAGAAGTCTGGAGATGTGTCCACTCCAAAATACACAATTCTCCTGTTTTTCAAAGTCAAATGACTCACTTTCTAAAATTGATTGGACATGTGCTAGTACGGAGCTTTTCCCTTTGTTGTCAGCAGTTGATTATCTTCCGAGGGGATCTCTGATCATGCCATTTTCTGGTGGTTGTGGCATCTATGGGACATTCCTCTGCCAGGATATGGTACCTTAATCCTAAAAGGTTTGAGGTTCCAGCGGTAGCTACTAAGTGTAGGTTTGATATGTAGTTGTACTGGAGTATTAACCTAGACACTTCTGAGCCCTTCATGGTATGGGAGTCATTTAAGGCAGTAATAAGAGCAGTTTTGATAGCGGCAATTGCTGCATACAGGGCGAAGTCCTCAACTGCTCAGATCTCCTTGGAGAACGAGATTTTGGTACAGGAGTCTGAACTTACTAGCAGTGCAAATCCTAAAACCCCCAAAAAAAAGTGGAGGAGGTTTAGGCCGTGTTCACACGGCTTATTCCCGACGGATTTGTGAGCCAGATTGCGCTCACAAATCCGCCGTGAATAAGGTGTCGGGCGGGGCCGGAGTTTCGGAGGGGGCGGCCGCTCCCGGCCCCATAGACAATGCATTGTTTTACGCGCGTCCGCGCCCTAAATAATGTGTTTGTCCCCTTTCTCCCCCCGCGGCGGATTCGCCGAGGGGGAGGAGCGACGGAATCCACTGTTCTCTATGAGAGCAGTTGGGTTACTGTAATTACTCCGACGGATTGGCGCCGTACTGCAGCGCAAATCCGGCGCGCTGTACGGCGCCAATCCGCGGCAAAATAAGCCATGTGAACGAGGCCTTAGAGATCATATCTGTTGCTTTTAACTGACTATATCCAAAATAAACATGTGCTGCAAACGATTTTTGTTGAGAAAGTTAATGGGAGGGCCTTAGCTCTCTTAGCCAGCACAGAGTCTCCGGTAACATCATCTCGAATGACGGGATAGTTTTATTTGATCACAGAGAAATTTGCAAGCAGTTTGCACCTTATTACTCTATGCGTTATACCTGGTATACTTGGAATAGGACATTACTTTGTTCCTGGATAGTTTCTTTTCCCCCAGAGTGCCACAAAATGATAGAGACTTTTTGGGATCCCCAATCTTAGGGAGTGAAATCCATAAGGCGATTGGGCAACTAGCAACATGGAAGACTGTAGGCCAGATGGTTTTCTAGCCAAATGGCATAATTCGGAGGGAGAGCAGCTTAGTGCAAAATTGGAGGATCTTTTCTTGCAAGCTTCTGAGGAAGATAGTTACATAGTTTGTAAGGCCGAAAAAAGACAGACGTCCATCCAGTTCAGCCTATTGTGCTAAAGTGTAAATCCAGAGGAAGGAAAAAATCCCAATGAAGTAGAAGCCGATTGTCCTCATTTTAGGGAAAAAATTCCTTCCTGACTCCAATCTGGCAATCAGAATAAATCCCTGGATCAACGACCCTTCTCCAGAATCCTAATCACTATAACTTGTTATACTATTACACTCTAGAAATGCCTCCAGACCCTTTTTGTTATTGAATTCACCAAGAAAAGTTCCTCTGGCAGAGAGTTCCACAGTCTCACTGCACTTACAGTAAAGAATCCCTTTCTATGTTTATGTAGAAACTTTCTCTCCTCAAGACATAGAGGATGCCCCCTTGTTCTGGATACAGTCCTGGGTATAAATAGATCTTAAGAGAGATCTCTATATTGACCTTTAATATATTTATACATATTTATTATCTCCACCCGAATCCATCTTTTCTCTAAACTAAATAACACTAATCTTGCTAATCTTTCTGGGTACTGTAGTCCACCCAGACCTTTTATTATTTTCGTTGCCCACCTTTGTTCCTGTTCTAGCTCTACAATTTCTTTCCTGTGCACTGGTGCCCAAAACTGTACACAATATTCCATGTGTGGTCTGACCAGTGACTTGTATAATGGGAAATAATGTTCTCAACATGTGCATCTATGCCCCTTTTAATACACTCCATAATCCTGTTTGCCTTGGCAGCTGCTGCCTGACACTGGCTGCTACAATTAAGTTTATTGTCCATCAGGATTCACAAATGCTTCTCCATGTCACTTTTTCCCAGCGTTTTTCCATTTTTTTGTGAAGCCATAATTGCTGTTAATCATAAGTAAGGGAAGCCTCCCGATGAATACAACTCTTTTAGACCCATTTTTTATTTTTATTTTAAATTTTTATTAAGTTTTTTCTGCAAACAATAAAAAAATATGAAAAAGTAGTCAAATGAGGTAGGTATGGACAAATTACAACAACAGTTGTGTGAGAATTATTAGTTAACATTTGTGAGAAAACCAAGAATTAAAAAAACAAAAAAAAACAAACAGGAAATCCAATAACAATCCCCTCAAGTAACTTAAATGTTATTGTCGTAGGGTGCCAGCATCTGAAAGGAGCATCCAGAGCATGCTCGGGGTAGCCCCCCACAAAGGAGCCAAGTAAGGCTGGCCAAACCCGTGCTATAGGGGTTGAGTCGTGCTTATTGGTAAGGCACCCATAAATAAGGCACCAGCAGAAAAGGTTAAGGCACCATATGTCTCTGGAAGGGAAAGAAAGGTCTAAATAACTTTTAACTAGTGAAGGGAGAGAAAAGGGAAAAAAAAAAAGGGGGGGGGATGTATATATGGGTCGCGCGGATCTCGAGTCATGAGGCGTCCCCGCAGGTCAAGTAGGGGAAAAAGAAGAGAACATCAGGTTGGTCCTATCAACCAAAGCCTCCCTCCCTAGGTCTCAGATCCCAGCAGAGATTTGAATTTAGAGGAGTCCCTATAGAGTACCCAAGGACAGAGTCTGTGTAGCTTCAGGGCTCTGTGCTATCAGTTCCTCCATGCGGTTGGTTGAGGCTACTTCCTCAGCCCAGTCCGCTATGGAAGGAGGGGTAGTTTCTTCCATCTACGGGGATAATTGATTTTGCTGCCTGGAGGAGATGTCTGACCAAGGACCGTTTATATACTCCCAGTGTAGAAGGGAGCATGTATAATAGGGTAGCCTCAGGGGTATTAGGGATAGCAAGCCCTGTACATTCCAGAATAGCCCTCAGCACCTTTTTCCAAAAACCTTGTAAGACATCACAACCCCACCAGAAAATGAGACATTGTCCTACTTTCCTTATTGCATCTCCAGCAAGTGTCATGGGTTGCGGGAAACCTTTTTGTGCAAGAGAGCGGGGACCCTATACCTCAAGACAAAACCTTGTAACCGTCTCTTGGGCCTTACAAGCAATAACCGCCTTGTGCGTGAGAACGAAACTTTTCCGCTTCTGGGCTTCTGTAAACGATTTTTTGAAGCTCTGCCTCCCTTTGCAAAAGGGAGGAAGGGGCTGGTTAGTAGGATAAGAAGAAATTTTGGAAAGAGTAAGGAGATAAGATCCCTAGGCGTCGAGCGCTGAATCCAAAGTTTCTCGAAGGGGGTCAGGGCCCTAGTGAGGTCCGTCGTTTTGGAAATAGAGGAAAAGAAATGGCGTAGTTGCATGTACTCGTAACTATGCTTAGAGGGAGGAGGGTTATGTTAGGAGATCAGTCATTGGCCGCAGCTCGCCCCTGACATGAATATCCTCAGAGGGTTTGGACTTACTAATGGTAGTCATGGTATGGAGGGTGGTGAAGGACAATTTCCGAGGGTCCAAGATTGTGGAGTCTAATGTCATGGGGAGAGAGGCCAGGGAGCAGGGGCATAAATCACGTGCTAAACTGAACTCACAATTTTTTGTAGGAGCTATGAACCAGATCTAGGAATCTAGCATAGGCACCGACAATAGTATAGTCTACAGTCTGGGAGCCCTACGCCCCCAGCGGCCTTAGGAAAGGGAGAAAATCCCTACAATTCGCGGGCGCCGCGAATCCAGATAAATTCGCTAAAGCATCTTTGTGTCTGATCCAGTATGTCGCTGGATAGCAATTGGAAAGTTTGGGAACAGGTAGAGTAGTTTGGGGAGACGGTCATCTTCAAAAGATTCATCCTGCCAAACCATGAGAAGTCCTTCCGACTCCAAGCCCCCAACAAAGATGCTACTTTCGAGAGCATAGGTATGAAATTAGCTTCAAAGATTTGGGGAAGGGATCGGCCGTTATTCGCATTCCAAAATATGAGATCCCCTCACGGCCAAGAAAAAGGGAAATTGTCCTAAGAGAGACCAGGGTTCCTGGGTCAAGGGAGACATTCAGTGCCTCAGATTTAGGGCGACATGTATGAAGGGGCTTTACGCCAGTTTTCTGGCGTACACTGCGCCTCCCAGCCCGAATCCCAGTGTCCGGACGCAGCGTTCGGCACTTTCCGGCTGCGGTCCGCATGAAGGGGCGGGCAGTGGGCGGGCATGTGGGCGCGGTGGGGCACGGGGTAGGCGTTCCGGGGGGGGACGCGGCGCGCTCGTATAGTCCCGAGGCATGTACCAGCGCGGCTCCCAAAAATCGCGGCGCTCGGCAGTCCGACAAGCAGACCTGGTTTTTTTGGTCTAAATCCTCCGACAGGGGGCAAAGTTAAGCAGGATCGGAACATGCGAGGAAGCGGATCGAAGATCGCGACAGAAGTCTCGGCGCTCCTCCGTGCAGCAGGAGTGGTGATTCCGAAAAAATCGCCGTTTATAAAGGCGGAAAACAGTATCAGAAAAGAGCTGAAGTACAAAAACAATAATAAAAAAAAAAACATTTTCCCAAAATCTAGAACGGCACAATATCAAGAAATATGTTATTGGAAATTGCCGGGAATACAGAAATTCAAATTCTGAAACCTATTCTCTTTTGGTCGGCAGAAACCGGCCAATCAGAATAGGAGCGCAGTGAACATTAAAACCTATGGGGAAGAATTGACCAATCAAAATCCATGGCGGGACAGTTCAAAATACAGTAAAAAGGCTGCAAAGAGCTGATTGGCTGAGCTAGCGGGGGCGCCTACTCAGCCAATCAGAATAGGAGCGACAAATTTCCCATTCTATCCTATTGGAGGAGAATTGACCATCAAAATAGGACGACAAAGCCCCATTTATCCTATGGAGGAGTTTGGACCAAATCAAGAATCCACGGCGGGAAAAATTCAAAATACAGTAAAAAGACAGAAAAGAGCTGATGGCTGAGCTAGCGGGAGCTTGGCTATCCCAGCCAATCAAGCGCGAGCTACTTCTCCCATTATAGTTATGGAGAGTTGGGGCGCACTGAAATGTCGGCGCTCAGCGCCGTGCGGCATGAATATTAATAAAAAAATTAAATTTTTATTAAGTGTAAAACATAAATCAGAAAAAAAGCAGAACAATTGGCCCCCACAAAAAAAAAAAAAAAAAAAAAAAAGCAGAACAATTGTA
The DNA here is from genome assembly GCA_025379985.1 of Phyllomedusa bahiana. Lineage (NCBI taxonomy): Eukaryota > Metazoa > Chordata > Amphibia > Anura > Hylidae > Phyllomedusa > Phyllomedusa bahiana. The sequence continues at coordinate 30,457 of JAODAL010013462.1, read as the reverse complement.
TAAAAATAAAGCAGTTAAAAACCCGAACAACGCGTTTGTCGCCGAGACCGGCGCTACATAGGGAATTGCCATAGAGAGAATTGCCGGGAAATACAGAATTCAAATTGTTTAAGCTTTTCTCATTGGTCGGCATAAACCAGCCAATCAGAATAGGAGCGACAATGTCCCATTTTTATCCTATGGAGGAGAATTGACCAATCAGAAAGGAGCGACAAGCCCCATTCTAGCCTATGGAGAAAAAAGGACCAATCATATTCAAAGGCGGACAGTTCAAAATACAGTAAAAAGGCAGAAACGAGTATTGGTTGAAGCAGCGGGGGGTCGTCCAGCTTAGCCAATCAGAGCGCGAGCTTTCTTTCTCATGAGTTTTTATGGGGAAAAGAAATTCTGAGCACGCTCTGTGATTGGCTAATTTCAAAGAGCCGCCGTAATTTGGAAACCCAATTGGGAGAGCGAGCGACGCTCCTATGGGTTTTCTAATGCAATCTGAAATCAAACTGTATATGGCCGAAATCACATTATAACACTACAGAAGTTGTCACGATGTGTATATAAAAGGGTACTAAATATGTGGCTAACGAAAAAAAAAATATATTAATTCCCTAAAATCAATGTTTTTTTCTTTATTCGATGCACCCATACTATTGATCCTTGGGTAACGAAAATAACGAAATAAACATGATTTTATGGAATTAATATTTTTTTGTTAGCCACATATTCGGATTCCTTTTATATACAACATCGTGACAACTTGTGTTGTGTTATTTAAAGTGATTTCGGCCATATACAGCTTGATTTCAGATTGCATTAAAAAAACCCATAGGAAACGTCGCTCGCTTTCCCATTGGTCCAAATTACGGCGGCTCTTTGAAATTAGCCAATCACAGAGCGCGCTCAGAAAGTCTTTTCCCCATAAACTCAAAGAAAAGTAGCTCACGCTCTGAGTGGCTAAGCTGGACGAGCCCCCGCTGCTTCAAACCAATCAGCCGTTTTCTGCCTTTTACTGTTTTTGAAACTGTCCCGCCTATGAATATGATTGGTCCAAAATTTTTTTCCTTTGGCTAGAATGGGGCTTTGTCACTCCTATTCTGATTGGTCAATTCTCCTCCATAGGCTAGAATGGGGCTTTGTCGCTCCTATTCTGATTGGTCTAAACGTCTCCATAGGCTAGAATGGGGCTTTGTCGCTCCTATTCTGATTGGTCAATTCTCCTCCATAGGCTAGAAAAGGGGCTTTGTCGCTCCTATTCTGATTGGCCGGTTTATGCCGACCAATGAGAATAGGTTTCAGGATTTGAATTACTGTATTTTCCGGCAATTTACAATATCATATTTCTTGATATTGTGCCGTTCTCGAGTTTGGGAAAGTGATTTTATTTTTTAAGAAGTGTATTTTGTACATTCAGCTCTTTCTGACACTGTTTTCCCCCCTTTATAAAGGCGATTTTTTTGGGAATCACACTCCTGCTGCACGGAGCGGACGCCGAGACTTCTGTCGCGATCTTCGATCTGCTTCCTCGCATGCTCCGATCCTGCTTCACTTCGCCTAGTCCGGAGGATTTAGACCTAAAAAATGTAGAACGCCTTTATAAAAGGCGATTTTTTCTTCATACTCCGCACCGACATCTGGAATGATTTCTCGCCGCTCCACCTGTCCGCATCGTAACAGATTCTCGGCGCAGTCCCACGGCGCCTAAGTCCCGCACTGCACCCCACACACTGGCGAGGCACGGCGGACTTTTACCCGCATGTATGAAGCACTTCCTCGGACGGCGAAGCATATGCGCAGCGCCGCACAGCGCCCATGTCCCCGCAACTTCGCCTCATACACGGGCGAGGCGCGGCGGACTTTACATGATATGTATAGGCGCCGCCCGGCCGCGACAAAAAACAGGCGCAGATTCCGCCGGAAAACTGGCGGAAAACGGCGCCTGACCCGGCGGAATTCATACATGTGGCCCTTAGAGTAGTTGATCTTATAATTAGACCACCGGCTGAAACAAGCCAGCTCGGACATCAGAGAGGGAAGCGAAGTGTGAGGGTAACGGAGATAAATCAAGAGATCATCTGCAAATGCACAACATTTGAGCTCGTGCCCACCTATACAGATTCCCTTGATATCCGGGTTGGATCTAATTGATTCCAGCAAGTGCTCCATCACCAAAACATATAGCAAGGGAATAGCGGGGATCCCTGCCTCGTGCCGTTTTTAATGACAAAGGACTCTGAAAAAGAACCATTCACCCTAACCCTGACCGAAGGACCCTGGTACAAGGACATTATCTTGGCTATGAAGATGACCCCCAAACCCAGCTCGTTCCAAGGTTGAGGTCAGGGATCCCCATGAGATCCTGTCAAACGCTTTCTCCGCGTCTAGTGAGAGGACCATCAGGGGGATCTGCCGCACGCGCGCATACTGGATTATGTCCAGAGTCTTGAGAGTATTGTCCCTGGCCTCCCTCCCGGGGACAAAACCCACCTGGTCAGGGTGGACCAGGGAAGGCAAATGGGCATTGAGGCGATTTGCCAGCAGTTTGGCAAAGATTTTAAGGTCCACGTTTAAAAGGGATATGGGTCTATAACTTCCACACACCTGAGGTCCTTACCAGGGTTTGGGAACACGGCCACGAAGAAGTGAGACCCGAGTAAAAAGGCCTGTAACATGATGGGTTGAGAGATGAAGCTAAGATTTTAAAAAATTTGGCAGTGAAGCCATCCGGGGCCCGGGCTTTTCCCACCCGGACGGCCTCTCACCCCCTCAGCGTGTTCCTCCCCAGTGAACGGGAGCTCCAGGCCATGGGCTTCCACAACTGAAAAGTCCCTGGTGGGGGGAGGATAATCGGGCTGGGAGGGGGAGGGGGGACCAGAGGGTAGTTGAAACACCCTAAGTAATAGGGTGAAATTTTTTTGGGCTATGTCGGGTTTTCATATAAACCCCGGGTCCCCAAAGGGGGGTCTTGTTTATCTGGATGAAAGAGGATAAATTTGTTTCTTTTGGAAAGTTTTTGCAAGCGGGGTATCCACTTTTATTGAAAAAACTCGTGGGAGTTTGCTTCGGTGAGTTTAAAACCCAAACTTGCCCCGGGAGGAGCCCAAAAAAGTTTGCGGATCTAAAAGCCTAGCCAATAAAAATTTGGGGGAAACGGGGAGGGGAAAGGGCCGTTTATGAAGTACCCCAAGGGAGGAGACCTTCTGGGGGGCACGCGCAACACTACTGAAGGGCCCTTTTTTAAACCCCTGTTTCCCGGGGTTTAAATTAAGAACCTCGCAACACACTTTTAAAGGCCCGGGCCCACTGACAATAGGAGCTGTAAGTCCCTCTCTTGGTCAGGGGACGAAATGTTCAATGGTCCATTGCGGGTTTCAGCCAAAAGACTGAATCGGTTTAACAATTTCCCATTCAACCCCCAAAGTTTTCCCCGGATCAACGAGGGGGGGAGATAGGCTTTCTTTAAAGATGGGGGAAATGATCGGCCAGGAACTTTTTCCAAATTGGGGGTATTTCAACCCAGGAGAGACGCTGTGTGCAAAGGGTTTATAATCAATCCTAGTAGGGGGTTTTTTTGGGGTTTTTTTTTTGGGGGAGAAAAGAAATTTTTTTGCCCTTGGGCCCGTGGGGGTCCCTTGAAGTCTCCAACCATCACAAAAGCTGAAACCTCATTTAGGGTTTTTTTTTTAACCCTTTTTAATGGCTGGGGAGCAATAAGGGGCCCGGGCCCTGAGGAAATTATCTATGGGGGGGTAAAGGGTAAATTAAAATTTTCCGCAAAATTTGAGGGTACCTTTTGAGTGGAGATCCCGGGGGGCACCCAAAAACTTCTAGTAAAAAGGGGGACCGGGCCCTTTGGGTTTGGGGGGTTTTTAAACTTTCCCATTTAAAGTAAGGGGGGAATTGACCGGGGGGGAAAAGGGTGGGGTAATGGTATCTAGCTTCTTTGTAATTTTACGCAGTTACCACCAATGGGGTTTGGGAAATTTGGGGGTGGCAATTGCAAAACCCCTACTTTTTGAATTAGAAAATTTGGGAAAACAGAAACCAGGGGGGAAAAATAGGGTTTTTTTAAAAAACCGTAGCCGATCTCCCTTTTAAAAGGGGTTTTTCCCTGCAAAAAACGGGGTTTCAAAACATGTTTACGATGGAAATGAATACAGGATTTGGGGACCTCTTCAAAAGGAAAATTGAGGCCCTGGCATTAAAGGGGGCTTCCAAGGTCTCCCATCAAAAAGCCCGGGGGGGTAAAGGGTCAAACCCAGGCAAAAGCCAAGGGGGTGAAAAAAAAGAAAAGAAAAGGAAAAAAAAGAGGAAGGGGGAAAGAGAGAGAGAAAGGGGGAAAGAGAGGGGGAAAAGGGGAAAAGAAAAAAGAAAAGGAAAAAAGAAGGGGGAGGGGGAAGGGGAAAAAAGAAAAGGGGGGGAGAAAAAAAAGAGAAGAAAAAGAGAGAAAAAAAGGAAAAAAAAAAATGAGAGAGAGAGAGAAAAAGAGAGAGAAAAGAGAGAGAGAGAGGGGGGAGAGAGAGAGGGGAGAGAAAAAAAAAAAAAAAAAAAGAAAAAGGGGGAAGGGGGGGGGGGGGGTGTGAAGAAAACTCAAAAAGCGGAAAAAGAACCCCCCTGCGGAGTAACTTTACTACTCTAAAGGGGAGCGGGTTGGGAGGCAGTTTATTTTTAAAATCGGGTTAGGGCCTGTGCTGAGGGGGAGTTTTCCCCCCTCTCCCCTCTGGGTGGAAGACCGGAAAGGAGTCCTGACTTTGATCACCCGGGGGGCCCCGGGGCGGGAGTTTTTCCTTGAGGGGGGAAAGAAGAGATGGGGGGCCTTTTTTGTTTGGGGTTTAATGCCCGGGCAATGCAAGTCGCGAAGAAAACCCGGAAGATAATCGGGGAGACAGGGTGCGGGTTTTGTTCGCCCTGGTGGGGCAATAAGGGCGAACGGAAAAACCCACCTAAAACTGAATTTTTCTGATCTTTAAGGTGTTAAGGAGGGGGCCTCAGGGGGCCCACGAGACCCAATGTGTGGGGGGAAACAAGCCCGGGGAAAGTTTTGGGAAAGGGGATGCCCATGGTAAAAAAACGGACGCCTCAAACGGAGGGGGGCTGCTTAATCTTCCTTGAGCCCGGGAAAAAATAAATGGGGCCCATATCACATCCCCTTGGGTGCAACCCGGGCGAAATGCTCTGGGGCACTCTATTCAATTTCGATTTTGGTTTCCAAAAAGGCCGATCCAGGATTTCTTTAAAGAGGTAGAGAGGGGTAGGGTAAAATTTCCCGACGCTCCCACTGTTTTCCCGGTAGCCCTCGAATTCGAAGGTTGTTTCTGCGACCTCTTTTTTCAACATCTTTTTAAGGGGTTTTTTGGAAATTTTGGAATAATTGAGTGGAGGGGTGCTGAACCGTGGGATTGCAAAGTGGGTGGGGGGAAATGCAAAAGTTTCTTGACCCTGCTTGGGGTATGCACCCTAGTAGAAAAGCGTGAGAGGTCGGGGGCGGAGGTGGTAGCTTCTTTTTTGGCCACTCGTCCCCAAACCCAAGGTCAAGCCAAATGTCCTGGCGAGTGGGAAAGGCTAAATCAGTAGCGGGAGGTCCGATAGGTGCCCGGTTTGGTGCCGGGGTAGAGCCGGGGAAAATTAAAATTTTATGGCGGAGGGCCACTTTTAAGGGGTGCAACCGGAGTTGCCCAATTTGGGGGGAATCAGGCATAAAGAGAAAAAAAAAATTTAGCGGCACCCCGGGCGGGGACTGGTCCCCCCCGGAGTTAAATTCCCCAAAACATGAGTTTTTTCGGGGCCGTCCGACGAGACAAAAAACGTGGAAAAGGGGGACCCTGGGTGGGGAAGTTTGGGTCCCGTAGGGGGGTGCCCCGGGGAAATCCCGGCTAGGGGGGTCAACCCAAAGAGGGGGCCCGGCGCCAGGGCAGGGAGCGAAAGGGCCCCGCATTCCGGGGGGCATAAAAACCCAATCACGCGGGGGAAAAACCCCGGGAGGGGGGGGCCCTTTTCCATGCCCAGGTTAGGGGGAAGCCGGGGAGGACCCCTGGTGCCTAATGGTTTCCCGGGGGGGTTTTTTGGAAACCCCTTTGAGGGAAAAAGGGGGGGGTGGCCGGGGAAGGCGAACGCCAAAAAGGCCCTCCCAAATCGCCCGGTCTGGACATGGGAAAGGGGGGAGGTTCCAGTACCCTAGAGACTTCCTGTGAGGGCCTTGTATGGTAGGATGTGGGAAAAGTCGGCCCCGGGGGGCCTTTGGGGGTCATGAAAAAAGGGGGGGGGGTTTTTTTTTTTGGGGGGTAAGGAGTCCAGAATCCCCTTTAACTTTTTCAGAGCCCCTTTGGGGAAATATAGGTGGTTTTCATGTTTGGCCCAGTGATGGGGGCCAAAGGGGGAGAGTAGGCCCGGAATTTCCGGGGTTCCAGCGCACCCCCCTACCCGGTATCTCTTACCCCCGTGGGAGCAAAAGGAAATCAGGCCCAAACGGGGGCCCAATCTTGGACTGGGGTTCATGGGGCCCGCCATGGAGAGGCACTGCGGGCTGCATCCGATCCCTGCGGGTAGGGAGGGTGGGGAGCCCGGGGGGGATCATTTGGTGCGGTGTGGGCAGGTGTCCCGGAGGAAAGGGTGGTGAAAAAGGGCCCGCCGGGGTCAGGCTTGTCACATTTTCCTGGTGCATCGAGCGCTTTCCTCAGGCGCAATGGGGGGACGCTCCAGGGAGTCTCCCGGGGCCCGGGCCGGGGTTTCCCCGTATCCCCCGGGGGAAACTGGCGTTGTGAGAAAACGAGGTCGGGCTCACAGTGCTTTCCCGCAGCCCCAGTCAAGCCCGGGTGCAGGGGGCCCCCCGGGCTTTCCTCACCCCCGGGTCTTTCCGGGGAGCGTCAGCGGAGGGGGCCCCGGGGTTTTGGGTTGCATAAACCGCAGTGATGGCAGGGAACCCGCGGGGTAAAGGGACTGGGGGGGATTTTGGCTCCTCTTCTCCGATGGCTGGAGGGGGTGGCGGGAAGGTCAGGCGCAGGGCGGATCCCTTGATAGGGCTTCAGCTTTTGCGAGTCGGGCGGGCCATTTGCGGGGGCCCCCGGGGCTCCCCCGGGCGTCTTCCTCGGGCTTTAGGCCCAAATATCCCCCCCGAAAAAAGGGGAAAGGGTCGCCTTGGCTGGGTTTTCGGGGGAGCGGGGCGGGGAAACCTTTTTTTCCCCTTTTTTTTGTCGCTTTCCCCAGGGTGAAAAAGGTGATAAAAGGCTAAAAAAAGACAGAAAAGTGGGGAGCTTTTTGGAAAATTGCGGGTTTTCCAAGACCCATGTAAAATCCACACCCCATGGGCCCCAAATTTTTAAAATTAAATCTAGATGTTAAAATCTTAGCAAAAATGTTTGCTATGAGCCTAGGCTCAGTGATATTGTCGTAAATAGGCGTAGACCAATCCGGATTTATGCCGGAAAAAGAAAGGATATTAATCTTAAGCGATTGTATTCTAATTTAAAGATAAATCATTGCAACATGGGTAGCAGTTGTCACTGCTCTAGACAATAAGAAGGCGTTCGAAATTTATGTGGGCCGTACGATCTAGAATAGGATTCCCAAACTATTTTATGAAATGGCTGCACTTGTGGTATTTAAAACCTACAATGAGGGTACGAGTTAATGGGTTTATCTCTAATCTGTTCCCATTGGAGCGGGCGACTAGACAGAGGTTTCCGCTGTTACTCTGGTCTTTGCTCTCATGATGGAGCCCCTGGTTTCTCTAATAAATGCTAATGATGGTATTTTAAGGTGGGAGATTGAAGAAATCACTGAAAAGCTGTCTCTTTTTACGGACAACCTGCTGGTTTATCTGGGTGACGCTCTGGGGTCTTTGGATGCATTATTTAAAGAGTACATGAGTTTGGGGGCTAAACTATGCCTCCTGGTGGATCAGTGCAGATCGTAATAATCCAGCTGTAGTTTTGGAGGCTGCTCTGTGTGGTTCATATGAAACACGGACTAATCTACCCTATAAAGAATGCAGAGGTCCTATGGTAGTTTACACCTCACTGATGAGTGCTATGGTAGGAGGTTGAAAAGCGTTTGAAGCAATTTATGGCACAAGAGAAGCTACTAATTCCTGGTCCCGATGTATTCCTTTATGACGAAATCCTAAGTTACCCAAATTGTTCGGACTACCAAACTATAGGCATTGGCCGCTTAGAGGCATTAAGTACGTACTCAACTATAAGTTGAGGGCGTTTTCAGATTTGTCACTGAATTGCAAGCCACTTTTAATTCACCTATGGAGGCTTTCTTTAGATACCTGCAATTATGCCATGCCTGTTTAGCCCAATTTGGCCAAGGTAAGTACAGCCCTTTAGAGTCACTTAGCGAGAAGGGTTACTGTGCAAACCGGTCTATGTCTTCTACAGAGGGATTATGGCTAGTCAAACTTCTCCTCTAATGAAAGTGTTTGAGAACTGGCACGGGGACAATTCAGCATTAGAGGAGACTTCCCTTTATGAGCTTAGAAAGGAAGGGCACCCTTTCTTTCTAAGTGCCAAAGATCAGCTTATACAGGCTAAATGGCTCCTCAACATTTACCTAACCATAATAAGTCTGAAATAAATTAAGAGACCCGCCTCAGGTACAGTGAAGGAAATAATGATTTGATCCCTTGCTGATTTTGTAAGTTTGCCCACTGACAAAGACATGAACAGTCTATAATCTTAAGGGCAGGTTAATTTTAACATTGAGAGATAGAATATCCAAAATAAAATCTAGAAAATCACATTGTATAAATTATATAAATTGCATTTTGCTGAGAGAAATAAATATTTGATCCCCTACCAACCATTAAGAGTTCTGGCTCCTACAGACCAGTTAGACTCCTACTCAACTGGTTACCTGCATTAAAGACAGCGGTCTTAAACTCAATCAGTCAGACTTTAACCTCTACAACATGGGCAAGACCAAAGAGCTTTCTAAGGATGTCAGGGACAAGATCATAGACCTGCACAAAGCTGGAATGGGCTACAAAACCATAAGTAAGACGTTGGGTTAAAAGGAGACAACTGTTGGTGCAATAGTAAGAAAATATAAGAATTACAAAATTACTGTCATTCGACATTGATCTGGGGCACCATGCAAAGTCTCACCTCGTGAGGAATCCTTAATCATGAGGAAGGTGAGAGGTCAGCCTAAAACTACACGGGGGAAACTTGTTAATGATCTCAAGGCAGCTGGGACCACAGTCACCAAGAAAATCATTGGTAATACATTACGCCGTAATGGTTTAAAAGGTCCCCCCTGCTCAAGAAGACACATGTGCATGCCCATCTGAAGTTTGCCAATGACACCTGGATGATTCTGTGAGTAATTCGGAGAAGGTGCTGTGGTCAGATGAGACAAAAATTTAGCTCTTTGGCATTAACTCAACTCGCCGTGTTTGGAGGAAGAGAAATGCTGCCTATGACCCAAAGAACACCATCCCCACTGTCAAGCATGGAGGTGGAAACATTATGTTTTGGGGGTGTTTCTCTGCTAAGGGCACAGGACTACTTCACCCCATCAATGGGAGAATGGATGGAGCCATGTACCGTAAAATCCTGAGTGACAACCTCCTTCCCTCCGCCAGGACATTAAAAATGGGTCGTGGTTGGGTCTTCCAGCAAGACAATGACCCAAAACATACAGCCAAGGCAACAAAGGAGTGGCTCAAAAAGAAGCACATTAAGGTCATGGAGTGGCCTATTCAGTCTCCAGACCTTAGTCCCATAGAAAACTTATGGAGGGAGTTGAAGCTCCGAGTTGCCAAGCGACAAGCTCAAAAATTCCTCCTGACATGTGCGCAAACCTCATCATCAACTACAAAAAACATCTGACTGCTGTGCTTGCCAACAAGGGTTTTGCCACAAAGTATTAAGTCTCATTTGCCAGAGGGATCAAATACTTATTTTTCACTGCAAAATGCAAATACATTTATATAATTTATACAATGTGATTTTCTGGATTGTATTTTTGACATTCTATATCTCAATGTTAAAATTAACCTACCCTTCAAATTATGGACTGTTCATGTCTTTGCCAGTGGGTAAACTTACACAATCAGCAAAGGATCAAATAATTATTTATTTCACTGCACACACAAGAGATGTGGCAGTGAAAGGGGCACCTTGATTTACATGGCTTGGGAGTGTCCAGTAATTCAAGACTTCTGAGTTGATGTTCATGCCTTTATAAATGGGAATTTGGGTCTCCCCAATGTATGTACACCTAGCAAAAGCCATTTAGGTCTTGTGGAAGACCTTCTACCCGCCAGAAATCAAGGTATATTTTATAGACTGTTAATGTTTTATGCTAGGAAGACTATTCTTCTAAACTGGAAACCTCCAAAGATCATCTCTGTCCCATTGGTTACAGTTGATTAATGGTGACTTTACAATAAATAAGGTCACATATGCTTCCAGACGAGTGCCCAAGCATTTTGTGAATCTTTCAAACATAATGAGACTAAGACAACACCTTACAATTGAATAAAAGTACCTCGCCACTGCGAGACTTCAAGCAGGATGCTCTCAAATGGAAGTGGCAACTGAGCTTAGAATGTCACAGAGTGTCATCAGCAGGTTGCAAAAGAGTTCATCCTGCTTGAAGCCTCGCAATGGTGAGGAACTGTGATCAATTGAGAGGTGTTGTCTTAGTCTCATGATGTCAAAATGTGAACACCATGATGAGGAGGACTGTTTAAAATCCAATTCAAATTGATCCCCTAAATTTATTGGGCAATTCAGGGATCAAATGCCTGCTGTGAATTTCACCATTAAAGGGGATGTCTCATGTCGAGAGTTAAGCCTACCTTTGTCCTGTTTTCATTCTCTGATTTTTGAAAACGAGGGCGGGCTTGCATTTTCTTCTAACCCTCTCCCCCTCCCTTCCCCTAGGTGACGTCATCACTGTGTCCTGCTCGCTCCCGCTGCTTGCAGTAAGCAACGGGAGGCAGAGCTTCCATGATAAAGATAAACAATAGACAATAAATAGTTAGAAGTTTTGTCCTGATCCTGAAGTTACCTCTAACTCCTGCCTGCATTCCTCCTCAGTGATTTATTTGCATCCAAGGAGAGTGGATGCAACAGTTGCGTCCGGCACTTATCTTCTGGGTCATAAAACACATCGTTCTACTGTGAGTAGAGCTATGTGTAACACTTCAACAATACCTGCCTGTTACTCTCCCCCTCCCCACATGTGTAAGTCAGTAATAAATCATTAGCAGAGACATTAGCAGCCCAGCGTTTCAGCAGTTAACTCGGGAGGGGAGGAGGGGAGTGACAGGCAGCCAGCTGAATGCCGTAACTCACTGCTCTGTGCGCTCTGTGCTGAGAGCAGGAGACAGGACGCAGAAGAGAGGGAGTGCGCCTGGGTGAACGAGCGCGCTCCCGCCCCGACCTGTATGAAAAAAACCAGGAGCCAGCAGCCTATAAGAAAGAACAAGCAGGTCGGTGACCATAGGGACCTGAGCAGGCTCAGGTGCCCCTACAAGAAGAGATATCTGGAAAACAGTGGGACAATGGTAATTGATCTACATTGGAAAGTTGATTGTTTTTTTAAAGATCTTTAAGCTGAAAACCAATCTTTGTAGTGAGACAACCCCTTTAAGCTCTTGGTAGGAGATCAGCAATTTGTGCAAAAAGTTAGACATTGAACAGTTAGACATGTGCATCTAAAGTTAAGAGATGGGCTCATTTAGTTCATTTAAAAAAAATTTAAATAAATTTTATGTTCGAATGTTTGCTGGAAACGGTGAATACATTTGGGAATTACTCTGGCTTGCGGGTAAACTGGAGGAAATCCATACTGTTTATGCTAGATGACCTTGACCTGAGCTTGGTAACTCCTAGCTCCGCCCTTCAAATTGTCACGCAATTTAAATATCTTGGAGTGATTATACATAAAGATTTTTCTAATTTTGGTGTGCTAAACCTCCAGCCAGTGGTGAGACAGGTGGAGTTGAGGCTGAAGTCATGGGCCAACCTCCCTCTGTCCCTTATTGGAAGGGTGAACGTAGTTAAAATGGTAATATTACCCAAGCTCTTATATATATACAGGGCGGCCCCGGGGTTGATTCCCAAGTCGCATTTCAAGCTGTTAGACAAACTGTTTTTCTCTTTTCTATGGGGAGGCGCCACTCCTCGTCTGAGCAGGGCTACACTTAAAGCCCCACATGACCAAGGTGGGCTTGCATTTCCTGACCTGTATGTCTATTATGTAGCGATCCAGTTGACATATATATCAAAATGGTTCCGGGTAATACGAATGATCCATCTGTGGTGCTAGAGGCAGCCTTGATAGGCTCACTTGAGGGACTTGCCAATCTGCCTTATAGAGAGGGAAATTGCTTCCGACATTATTATACACCAATGATGAGTGCAGCTGTGTCGGTGTGGAAGAATTTTATTCACCCTTACGGACATAGTGGCGAGGACAGTGCTTGGTCCCCGGTTGTTCCCTTGTGGTGTAACAGGAAACTGCCAGAACTAGTAGAGCTGCCAGACTATGGTTTCTGGGCTGCCCGAGGAGTGAAATACCTTACGCAATTGTATAAAGATGGGGTATTCTTGACATTTGCAGAGATGCAGCTACAGTTTCACCTTCCTAGGGGATCCTTTTTTCGATACCTACAGTTAAGGCATGCGTGTGTGGCGCAGTTTGGGGGATTGTAGTCCAGCTTGAATACGGATACTTAGAGGCCATTTTGAGACGGGTTACCCTTAAGAAGCCAGTTTCTTCCATCTACAAAGCTGTTATGGTCTGTCAGGTCTCCCCTCTGGCGGTCTCCTTCGAAAGGTGGCAGAGAGATGTCCCAGTCTTACCAAATGATGCGCTCTCTGAGCTGAGGACCTCTTGGCGTCTCTCAGTTTTGAGTGCCAGGGATCAACTGATCCAAATTAAGTGGCTCCATAGGGTTTATCTTACACCAGTTAGATTATACCAGATGCATTGCTTGTCCTCCACGGCTTTGCTCCCGGTGTGGGGCAGAGAAGGAACTTTGATTCACATGGTGTGGGAGTGCCCGATTCTGCAAAACTATTGGCGGGAATTCACTGTTTTTTGAATAGGACACTGGGTTTCCCTAATGTGTGTTCACCTGAGACTAGCCTCTTAGTATTGTAGAAGATCTAATTCCGGGTAAATCAGACTGCACCCGTTATCTGCTCTTGCTCTTCTATGCCAGGAAAACATTCTTTTAAATTGGAAACCGCCCAAGGTCCCTACTTTAGAGCAGTGGAAACAGCTGGTTAATGCAGAACTCCCTAGGTACAAGATCACATATGCTGCAAATGGCATCCCAAGCGTTTCCATACAGTTTGGAGCAATTGGACTGCAGCTCAAACGATGTGAATGGCAATGGATGGTGTTAAGGGGGGCCAGAGACCGACCGACAAGTGTGAATGAAGATTGATTGTGATGGTGTGAATGTATGACATAGAGGCATGGCATGACTGAAAGCACTTGAGGAGAATACTACAATTGATGGGCGACTTCTATTCCTTTTTGTCATTGCTCATTTATACGTATACTATATATAAATATACTACTGAAACGTGTTTGAATGTATACCTCCTGAATCATTATCTGGACACAGCTGAATGTATCATATGTATAGTTGCTATTGCCGATTCCTCCTTTGAAATTGTATACTCTCTAACTTTGAAGTACTTGTAATGCCTCTGTAGAACATGTGAGAATGTTGGTTTTGTCTTTTTGTGTCTATTTGGAAAATTCTAAAATAAAGCCTTATAAAAAAAAAAAAATTTTATGTTCATCCTGAAATTTCAACCAAAAACCAAATATCCCTAACTTTTTGTGAGTAGTGTATATTAGACTTGATCATTTATTCATTAAGGAAAATTATCCAAAATTACATACTTTTGAGAGGCAAAAGTAGGTGAATGTTTGCCTTCAGTATCTGGGATGACTCCTTTGTGTAGCAATAACAATCTAAACGGTTCTGGTAATTGCTGATTAGTCCTACACATTGGCTTGGAGGAATTTTAGCTAATTCTCATCACAATGATTAGCCTTAAACATGTAGGCAAATATAAGACATTGCTGATGAGATTTTGCTTTGTTTTAGATCTAGAGGAGATCTTATATTCTGCTTGTGTACACAAGCTTCCCTAGGTTACAAACCACCTCTTTCTGCTCTTCTAGCTCTAGCTGCCATGACTAACCATCACTCCTTGCTGTGTGTTATCAGTAGACTAGGAGCTTGTTCATCTAAGTTACCAACCCTTTAGAGATCTGTAGCCATCTGCTTGGATATTTAAAACATGTTGTTAGCAGTCACTAGCAGCTACAGATAGGAATAGCAGAGCTTAAAAATCAGTCATTGCTGTAGAACCATCCATGGCCAGGAAGTAGGAGCCTGAAGTGGACTGTGGAGAGCAGGCTTTGGAAAACAGCATGGTCAAAAAACTTCTAACTTTATTCATCTTTAACCATTCTTTGGTAGAACCATTCTTTGGTAGATTTATCTCAAGTACAGATGCGCTGACATTTTCATTTAGAATATGATGGTAAAATTCAGAATTCATTGTTCCACAATGATGGCAAGCCATTCTGATACTTATTCATCAAAACGGGCCCCAAATAATAATACCACCACCATGTTTTCAAATGACATAGGGTTTTTATGCTGAAATGCAGTGCTTTCTATTCTCCACACATAACGCTTCTCATTTCAACCAAACAGCTCTATTTTGGAGTCATCTGTTCATAAAACATTTTTCAAAAATCCTTCTGGATTGTCAAGATAATCTTAAGCAAAATGCAGATGTGCAGAATAGTTCTTTTTGGACAGCAGTTGATTAATTTTTGGGAATCCTGCATTGTACACCATTGTTGTTTGGTGTCCTAACAGTGAACTCATAAACATTAACATTAGCTAATGTAAGAAAGGCCTTTACTTTCTTATAGGTTACCATGCATTCCTTTGTAACTTGTATACACCTTGCCAATTGCAATTAACACCTGCTGGTAATGGAGCCAGCTGTTTAACTCCTTAGACGCCGCGGCGATTGCAGCGTCTAAATGATTGAGAAATGGTGTTGTGCACAGTTTCTCACTCCACGGGGTGGCTTTCGAATGCTGCTATGTCTGTTGTTTTAACATTTCCTACCCCAGACAGGAAGTGGTAAAGCTGCCATCTTTGTTCACCTTTCTGCCCTTCTGGGTGTACAAATGATCGCACCCCCTAGTGGTCAAGTACCCTAGGGAGACTCAATGTAAAAATAAAAAAAAAAATAATGTTTTGAAGTATAAAAAATATTAAAAGTCCAAAATCACTCCCCTTTTGCCATTTTACAAATAAAAAAAAGTTACACATAACTGTATCAGTGGCATCCCAAAATGGTACCAATAAAAAGTACACTTCAGCCCGCAAAAAATGCACCATCGCTCAGATCCATAGGTGGAAGTATAAAAAACAAATACTGGTTGCAGAAAATGGCTCTGCTGCACAAATGTAAAAAATGGAAAATGTTTGTATTTTTTTACGCCCTAAAACATCATTTAAAACCTACATATTTGGTATTGCCAGAATCATATCAACCGGCAGAATACAAATAAAACATCACTTATAACGAAGAATGAACAACGTAAAAATAAAACCCCCCTGCAAACATGGCTCAAGTACGTTTTTTTCACATTTCGCCCCACTTTTCCAGTATAATCTATGGTACCATCAATCACAGCATTAGAAATAACATCTTGTCCAAAAAAATAAAACCCATCATATGTCTATGTACATGGAAAAATAAAAAAGCTATGGCTCTTGGAAGGCAAGGAGGAAAAAAACTTAAGAGTCTTATTGTTATGACCGGCTGTCAGGAAGGCATTACATAAAATAGGTAGCTTGATTGTCATCTCAGTGGTTGAAAACACCTGGCCCTAATTTCACCTTCAAATTATCTGCTATTCCTAAGGGTGCTTTCACACAGCGCTCCAATTAAACTGCCTTTATTGCTAGCAAGCTTCTTTCACTTATCTAAACTGTTTGGAAAGCAAGGAATCAATTAGTATGTTTGTAATTCACAAGACTTCAAACACCGTCATTGATTACTTACATGAAACACCTTTCTGAACAATTTAGACAACTGAAAGAAGCTTGTTGGTGATAAAGGCAGTTTAATTGGAGAGCAGTTAAAACTGCACCAAAACTGCACTAAGGGTGCTTTCACACGTATTTTGGATGCGTTTTTTGTGCAGAAAGGCACAGTAAAACACATCCAAAAACGCACCAAAATACGCTCTGTATAAATGCAACCTAAAGGTTGACGTATGTGATATTGAATCATACACCTCATTAAACCAACAACTAAGTCTAAGGCACTGTTCACACGGCTTATTCAAGCCGTAATTGCGGGACGGATTTCGCCCGCAATTACGGCTTGAATAAGGGGTAGGGGTGCTGCCCGCCGGCCCCATAGACTTTCATTATCCACGGCGCGTATCCCGCCAGGATAATGAACATGTCACTTTCTCCCCGCCCGGCGGATTCGCGAGCGGTATGGAGAAACGGAATCCATAGTTCTCTATGAGAACTGTAGATTACCGTAATGGCTGGGACGGATTCCAGCCGTATTGCAGCGCAGTACGGCGCGCAATACGGCTGCAATCCGTGCCCAAAATAAGCCGTGTGAACGGCCCCTAAGGGTGCCTTCTCACGGTGCGTTTTTGGTGCATTTTTTGACGCTTTTTTGTGCAGAAATGTATGGCATTAATTGCTGCGCCTTTCTACACAAAAAACGCATAAAAAAATGCGTTAAAAAAGCACCAAAAACGCACCGTGTGAAAGTGCCTTAATATTTTTGACTAATTTGTTTGATTCGGTTCTCTTTATCTATTTTAAGAAAAATCTGATTTAAAATAAACAAGGCCTTTATTTGTCTACTTACTTTGTCCTCAGACTTGTAAAAGACTTTGTGTGGAGCACCAAGTGTTCTTAACACATCCTGACAGGAATCTCAAAAATATACACAGCGCTCAGACATCCGAGTCTTTGCTTCAGCCATCACCCCAGGACCACAACCTGCGAAGACATGGGAAAACATTAGACTAGAGGGACATGTATGAAAACTGTCTTGGTCTAAGACTTTTTGTTGCCCACATCAACCAATCAGAGCTCCCCTTTCATGAAATGAAAGGGGAGCTCTGAAAATTTCAATGTTGCATTTGATGAACTTTTGCCCATATATTTTAGCTTTCTGGTGTTCTTTCCTTACTTTCATTGCAAAAACTTCCTGCACCCATTGTAATTTAACTTTTGCCCTGCAGCGAAACGAAAAATCATAGTTCTTCATGATGTAAAGGATAAAAAAACAAAACCAATATAAAAAAAATATAAATATGAAATATATTGGTCTAAAAAACAAAAAAAAGTATCATAATGTGAAATTGTGAAAAAAGCTTCTGCACCTGTAGATCTATTGTATTAGGGTGAAGCATAAAAAAAAGTTGATAATTGTACAAAGTCTTTATTTGCAAATGAAAATAACACAATAAATTACCAAAAAATAATTAAATTTGTGAATTACCGTTATGGATTTGCTGTCAATATATTTGTCAGTTTTGATAGTGTTGTAAAACTCTTCTATGATCTTAACAGCTCACTCGGCAACCATATCTGATTGAGGAACATCAAGCAGCGACGGTACATTTATCAAGTTTTTATAAACACATTTTAAAGCCTTAGGACACCTCAATTTATAGCAGCTCATTGTATGTGTCCTCGGAATAGTGGTGCTTTGAAAACCATGTATTTACCCATGTATTAGCAATGAAGTCACAAGTAGATTTAAGCCGATCTCTCCATTGTGGAAAAAAGCGGTCAATGCAAAGATTGCCTGTGAATTCCACCTGGCACTATGAAGTAAGGGCAGTTTATGTCCATTTTTCCTCCGTATGGTAGAAATTATAAGCTTTACATAGTTCAAAAAGATTATTATATTATTGTATTATCTATTTTTTTAGTGTTAATATTAAAAGTTATATTTTATTCTAGTATTCTCTACATGTGTTTGTTTTTCTAGCTCAAAAAGATACCTGAATTTGTACATATTTTACATATTTTTAAATATTTTATGTATGTTACATATGATTTTTCCTTTCGCTATAGGGTAAAAGTGAAATGACAATGGGTGCGGGAGGTTTTTCAATATTTGACTGTCATTGCCAACAAAGGATATATAACAAAGTATTGAGATGAACTTTTGTTATTGACCAAATACTTATTTTTCACCATAATTTGCAAATAAATTCTTTCCAAATCAGACAATGTAATTTTTGGGATTTGTTTTCTCATTTTGTCTCTCATAGTTGAGGTCTACCTATGATGTCAATTACAGGCCTCTCTCATCTTTTTAAGTGGGAGAACTTGCACATTTGGTGGCTGACTAAATACTTTCTTCCCCACCGTATGAACAATTTTAAAATGCATTTCTGCAACTTTTTGGATACATGAAAATTTGAGGATGTTGGCGCACATTTGTGATTAAAACTGTGAGGGCCCATCCACCACAACAAGCTGACCTCAGTTCACATGGGGACCTACACTATAACATCCTCACCTTGTTTGGTGCCTTATCAGGCCTCCATACTTTCAGGGAATGAAGGTCAGCTACACTCAGTACTGATTCAAAACAGTCTATGTGGCTGGGCGGAGTGCATGACCAAAATCGGGGCAGCCAATGCCCCATGCAAACAATTTAAAAAAAAATAAAAATTGATCAGCACATCCCACAGATGCTAGACTGTATTGATATCTGAGGAATTTGGAGGCCAAGTCAACACATTGAACTTTTGTAAGATTCTCAAACCATCTCTAGTTTTGCAGTATGACAGCACATGTCTTGTTGAAAGATGTCTGCAACATTATTTAGTTCCTTGGTAAATGTCGAAGTAACAACCACATGAATGCCAGGACTCAAAAATTCCCCAGAGAATCCCACTGCCTCTGCTGACTTGACTTCTTCTCATACTACATTCTGATGCTCTTCTAAGCAGATAATCAACACACATACCCTCAACCGCTACATAAGAGGTGTCAAACTTAAATACACTGGACTAAAATTAGAAACTTGGACAAAGTTGCAGGCCAACATTGAAAAAAAGTCTATAATTAAGTCTATAATTAATAAAGTTTTTCCTTTTCATTAGATATAACCATGAACCTTTTCATAAGGAAACTGCTGCTCGTTCCCCTTCTGTGTAGCTGCAGCTTGACAGAACCTTATCTTTTCCCTCAAGTGGTTTTCTTCCCCACAGCCTTATGTCCTGGTACACTCTTATGGCCAGAAAAAACAGTCAGGATCCCACTTTATTTGCACTGATCACAGTTATTTAACTCACTGTATCCTGTGGTCTTAACAGTGCTTCTTATCTGCTGCACGGAGTCTCTATTTGGAGTACCCTGCTGCCTGCAGAGATGCTGAGACTGAGATGAAGCTGGAAGGCCTAAGTGTTGAGGCTCCGAATCCTTGTTTCTATTTTGTGTGATTGGACTAGAAGAGCTAGCCCTTGATTCCCACATGCACCAGTAAGACTTGCAGGGCTGTGGAGTCGGAGTCGTCATAAAAGGGACCGACTCCGACTCCCAAAATATATAATGAGTTTGTCCAGTTAGTTCGATGCAAAGAGCAAGAGGCATTGGGTCCGGCCAGTGCTACTGTTCCCATATCTTCAGCCTCATCACATGAGGAGTGTAATTGATGACATGGAGCAGGCAAAGTGCTGCCCCAGGGGAAAAGATTTCGATTACAGGGCAAACAGATTTCAGCAAAATTTTTCACTTGCTTTCAAAGAAGTAGAAGATCAACCATTCATCAAAACTGACTGTGGCTGAGGCAATTCCTTTATACCCTGATATTGTTAGAGATGTTGCCCTGTGGTCACTGCTTTCCCCCAACCCAGGTTAGTGTAGAGAGGCCGTTCTCTAGCCTGGAAATAATGAGATCAGATGTGAGGTCATGTATGCAGGATCTGATGGAGGCAATACTATTTCTCAGAACAAATTCAGAGACTGCATAAATGTTCCTGTATTGTTTTGCATATTTACAATTTTTTTGTGTTCTAAAGTCATATCCAATAAATATATTTTACACTGACAAGCAAAATGGTAACAATGTTTTGAATTTGTGACTTTCAGGCTCCATATCTCTCCATCTACTACAGCTTTGTACATGAGGCTACTGTAATTGTATATACAGTCATCTTACCCACCTTATACATAAATTTGACTTGCAAGTATTTAGCATCTGCTCAGTTCTGCAGATTCTTTCCTGTAACTGCATTGTTACTGTTTTGCTACTAATCAAAATGTAAATTTCTATTATTTTGTTAGTATTTGGGAAATCCACCTTTTGGTTTTCAATACTGCCTGAATCCTTCGGGGCTCTGAATCAGATTAAAGTATATCTTGACCAAAATCTGCTCCCAGGTCTCTTCTACACATTCCCAATGTTGGTGCAGACTGGTCTTGGATACAAATACAGCTTTTTCTTCAACTCTACCCACAAGTGTTCAAAAGATCAAAACATTGTTACCCTTTTGCTTGTCAGTGTCTGTTCTACCTTAATAGCTTGTTTATTGCATCATAAGCTGATAAACAGCCTGATGTTACCATTTTACTACAGTAAAGTTATCACTTAAACATGCGCCATGTATGAGGGAGTCAGGAGTCGGGAGTCGGAGGTTTGGGAAATTGAGGAGTCGGAGTCGGGGCTTTGGCTTGCCGACTCCACAGCCCTGAAGACTTGGGCACTTTTTGCTGGTTCAGTAGTGGACCCTCTTTGAACGATTTTTGGTAGGTACCAACCAAAGCACACTGATTTGCTGTTTTGGAGATTTTCTGCTCAGCTGTCTTGTGATCAATCTTTACACTAACCAATGTTTCCTGCATTCCACACATCAATTTCAAGAACCAACTAATTGAATTACATAGATTTAAAGGGGTTTTCTCATTATGCTGTCCACAGAGCCACAGCCAGCTTCAGACTCTCACTTCCTGTGAAGGCTGTGGACAGGTCTTCAGCAATGATTGACATATCATCTCTGCTATTCCTAGATGAGCCTGTTACAATTACATGAGGGCAGGAGGTTTTGTAAACTGTAGTGCACAAGGATACAGGGCTCTAAAAGGTTAAAGTTTATGTAAACTTTAACCTTTTAACTTATGTAAAATGTAAACAAGCTTCCCTCTTTCAAGATAAGAAACAGAGCAGGGCCACCATCCTGGCCACTGCTAAGCCTAAAAGAGCAAAGAGAAGTGGCCCGTAACTAGGGAAGCTTGTGTACAAAAGCAGGAGATAAGATCTACTCCTACGGCTAGTTCTACACAGCACTGCAATTTGGTCGGTTTTTCAGCGGATTCAGTATTTTGAATCCACTGAAATCCGACCGTTCCCAGCGCTGAGTAGACCTCAATAGGAAATCTGTGCTGTCGTCTACACAGCACAGATTTGGTTTTTACTAAGGGTTATCAAAACCTAAAACCATCTGGCGGAATGTAGAAAATGTTGTATATTCCACCAAACCGCTGTTTGATTCCCATAACACCAATGTACTGAGCCGCTGAGGATCAGACATACGACCATGGTTTTTGCTCAAAAAAAAATGTGTGGCTGTGCTTTACAGCGATGTGAAAATGCAGATTTTGGACAACATTTTCACATTGCAGTGAAGACTTAGGGCGACATGTCAGAAAAGTGGCGTTTTCACGCCAGTTTTAGGGACATTAAATCAGTGTAAAGTGCGCCAGTAAGTCCAAAAAAGGCACATTGCGCAACTCGCGGCACATAGCATATCATTAGTAGTATATGTAATGCGCCTATCGAGGCACATTGCGCGATGGAGGTGCATAACATATGTAATGCATCTCAATAAGCGCACTGCGAGACGGGGGCGCACATCACACCATATGCGCCTAGTTTTGGTGTACAACAGTTCATATACATCAAGAATATGGCGTCAAAAGTGGTTTGGGCGCAAAATAGACCAAAAAACTGGCGTGGGCGTGTTGGTACATGTCGCCCTTTGTCTTTATTTACCTTTGTCTATGTTTAAAGCTAATCAATGAAACAGGAGCACCTGGAAATACTCTGTACAGGATAAGAATACCCAAGGATGTTCCTGTGTTAGACCACAGTGAAATTTTTTTGTGATTTCTCTTTTCTTAAATATTTTTTGTGAATGCTAGTGTATACAGCAGAAATGAATATAGTCTGAAAATACCTGTGCTGATCAGACGGAGTCTTAGTCCTAAAGGTCCAGATGCATCACGCAGAGCATCGACACTTTCTGCATACACATTACCCAGATAGCAGCTCAGAGGCATGGGAGGAGCTCTGCCATGACAGAACAACAGAATATAGCATTACATGATGTAAAAAAACAAAGAACAGCTTTGAAATCTTTGAAACACTTTCTCACTTTGTATCTTGGAGGCTGTTACCGCTGTAGATGTACATACGCTTTACCATAGCTCCATGTGGTATTTGAATCGATGCCAATCCATGCGCAAAATTCGGCTTAAAAAAACATATATATTATTTGCCTTTATTCTCACTTTATACAATCACCATCAATTGTCCCTGAATAAATGTAGTTACATTTCAGCACTAGATAACACATGTAGTTCTTAGGCTATGTTCACACGGCGTAATTGCGGGGCATACAGTACGCCCCGCAATTACGCCGGGTGTTTGGGAGACGCGGTCATTGGCGCGACTCCCGCGACGCGGGGGTGGGAGCGGCAACCCACCGGCCCCATAGACTGTCATTATTTACGCGCCGCGAGTAAGTGACATGTCATTTATCTCCCCGGGCGTACAATACGATCGTATTGTACGCCCGGGGAGAGGAGGCGTAATCCATACTTCTCTATAAGAACTGTTGATTACCGTAATTTCGGCGCACATCTCGCTCGTATTAGAGCGCAAATAAGACGCGAAATGCGCGCCAAAATTACCCAGTGTGAACATAGCCTTACTCTTTAGGTCATTAACACACGCCATGAATGTCAAGTTAATCGACTGTTATCAACAAGGCTACAAATACAATAATGAAACCGAAGCAAAATTTCTTACCTCATATTTGGGGGCTTCTGTCCAAGAATCCAGTTGAAAAGAGAAAGATAAACCACGAAAGTTGAGGTGAAAGAGTTGTTCTGCTGAGTTATATACTGTAAGAAACATGAGCAGATTTACAGCTATTATCTAAATGAGCCCAAAACCTTCTAAAAGAGGTATAAGGTGTTTTACCTCCTGGATGTGTTGCTCCAAATGACTGATCTATCTGCTCTATAGTGGGAGCTATAGCCTGCGAGTTGAAGTGAACCCCACTGAAACAAAAAAAAAAAAAAAAGGTGTCATTAGTAGAAATTAAGAAATCTAGAAAAAGTTCATAAGGGCAAAGAGCCAAGTGTACAGAATTCCTTTAATCCAGTAACAAATGGTCTGGAAAACCCCTTAATCCCCCAAAAGACCAAAATGATCCTCTGCTGGGTTAGCAGATATTAACCTATTAGTAAAGCACTAAAATCACTGGGTCCACAGCATTTCTGGATAGCTGGTAGGTCTAGAATATCTCCCAAAGCTGCAGCTAAAATGTCAAAATTTCAATAACCACTTGGAGCACTGAAATAGATGCCATCCTCATTGTACACACAACATATATGAATCGTTTTATCATCATCATCAGGGACAGATGGTACGTGCCTGACTGGATATCCTTGTTTGCTTACCCAGGTCTCATTTTTTAGGGTAATTAACCAATTTAATGACTAGAAAAAATAAACAGCTACAATGTAACTGCCCAGCCTCCCATAGAAGAAGGGAGAGCTTACACATCTGTTAATATTTGGTATTTCTTAATTTAGTTGATAATTTTTGGGAAAAGTCCTATTTATTAGTGTAATATTTTAATTAGCTTATGTAACAGGACAGACTAATACATAAAACCTGGGGTCTGTCCAAAGTATTAAAAAAAGAATCCTACAGTATTTATGTCCCAAAAATATCTGACACTGTAGAAGCACAGACTACTTTTAGGACATATTTACTATAAAATATCATGGAACAAGGCCAAAACCATTGTTAATGACATGTTTTTTAGACACTCACCAGTATTTTAATTTCACTTTTGACAAATCATAGACTTCTATCACCTGAAAGTGAAGACAAAGATCTGAGATGTTGGTGTGATCCAGTTCTGGAAGCCTCAGTAATGGATATTCACAAGCCTCTCACCTTTAGCCTTTGATTATAAGCATCAAACAGTAGTTTGATCCCGTCCTGAGTCAGGCTGAGGATGAGGTCATGATTCAGAGGACACTGTAGAATAGAGCAAAGTTCATAAGAGATAACAATCCAAATCTTATAACTCACTGAGGCTCTACTATAGGTTTATAGAAATTGGCCTATACAAGAAGTAACCCATTAAAGTGCCAAATTATCACAAAGTGGGGAATTCATTAAGACCAGTGTTTCATTTACTGTTCTTAAAGGGGTTGCCTGGTTTAGAAAACCCAAATTTCATATGCCGCATTAGGGAATTCTGAATTAACAGAGGGCATCCTTTATTCACCTCTTGGTTTGAGTGAAGAGCAGCTATAAAAAGTCACCACTTTGGAGGACATGTACTGTCTTGCATTATACATACAACTCATTGATGTAAACGGTCAAAGGGTAAAAGACAATTTTCCTTGTGATGGTGCTGCAGGGAAACTGGAAACTTAGGGCGACATGTATGATTTTTGGCACCCAGGTGCCAATTTTATTGCGTGCATTAGTAGTGTAGAATGTGCCCGAATCTATGAACCTGCTCTACTGTGGATCATAGACTTAGGCCTCGTTCACATGGCGGCTTTGGCCACGGTTTCCGCAGCCAAAACCTCGTCCTAGCCACGCTGCAAACTCGCGTCTCCCGATGCGGGTTTGCGGCACGGGCGCTGGGCGTGGTCGCGGCGCGGTTTGGGGCGCGGAATGCGGCGAGGGTTTGCCCCCATGCAAATTAATAGGCAGGGGGAAAACTGCGTCGCCAGCCGCACACCAGCCCCGGCGACACCGCACGGCCGCCGCGCTGAGGACTCCCTGTGAACATTAATGCGGTTTCTCATAGGAAACCATGTTACTAAACTGGGCGCGATTTGGACGAGGTTTTGGCCGCGGAAACCGTGTTGAAACCCGCGGCCAAATCCGTCGTGTGAACATGCCCTTAGTGTTTTTTAGCTACAAAGTGACAATTCAGGCTCAGGTTAACCACGTTTGACTTGGTCTACCTCAGGGTCCTCTGCCGGGGGCAGTATCATCGGCCCTAGAACCTGAATATAGTTTTAAAAAAATGTTTTACTTTGTGGGTCGATACAATTACAGTGATACCCAATTTTTTATTGGCCAGGAGGTATTAGGTGAATTTAGGTCCCCAAGCAGACGTAGGTGAATTTAGGTCCCCCAGCAGGTAGGTGAATTTAGGTCCCCCAGCAGACGTAGGTAGATTTAGGTCCCCAGCAGACGTAGGTAGATTAGGTTCCCCAGCAGACGTAGGTAGATTTAGGCCCCCCAGCAGACGTAGGTAGATTTAGGTCCCCAGCAGACGTAGGTAGATTTAGGTCCCCCAGCAGACGTGGGGTAGATTTAGGTCCCCCAGCAGGCATAGGTAGGTTTAGGTCCCCCAGCAGGCTTAGGTAGATTTAGGTCCCCCAGCAGGTGTAGGTAGATTTAGGTCCCCCCAGCAGACGTAGGTACAATTAGGCCCCCAGCAGACGTAGGTAGATTAGGTCCCCCAGCAGACGTAGGTTAGAATTAGGTCCCCAAGAGGTCGTAGGTAGAATTTAGGGCCCCAGCAGGTCGTAGGTAGAATTAGGGCCCCCAGCAGGTCTGTAGGTAGAATTTAGGCCCCCCAGCAGGCGTAGGTAGATTTAGGCCCCCCAGCGAGGTGCCCAAGGGGTAGAGATTTAGGCCCCAGCAGGTAGGTAAAATTTAGGTCCCCCAGCAGGTTAGGTAGATTAGGGTCCCCAGCAGGATAGGTAGAATTGGGGCCCAGCAGAGTAGGTTAAAATTTAGGGCCCCCAGCAGGACGTAGGTAGAATTAGGGCCCCCAGCAGGTCGTAGGTAGAATTAGGGCCCCAGCAGGACGTGGGCTAGAATTAGGGCCCCCAGCAGGTCTGTAGGTAGAATTGGGGCCCCCAGCAGGTCTGTAGGTAGAATTGGGCCCCCAGCAGGTGTAGGTAGAATTAGGGCCCCCCAGCAGGTAGAGGTAGAATTAGGCCCCCAGCAGGTGTATGTAGAATTAGGCCCCCAGCAGGTCGTAGGTAGAATTGGGTCCCCCAGCAGGTTTTGGTAGAATTAGGGCCCCCAGCGGGTTTGTAGGTAGAATTAGGGCCCCAGCAGGTTGTAGGTAGAATTAGGCCCCCAGCAGGTGTGGTAGAATTAGGAGCAAACTGGAGATTTACGTCTGCCCAGCCAACTTTTGCTGAATTCCGGGCCTTCCTCGGGCGGTGTAGTGATTGCACCAGGCGGCCGCACATGTGACGCTGACCCGCCCGTGTGTGGACTCTGGTGAGGCGCATCCTTTCTGCGCCCCCACCAGAGTTATGCAGAGCGGAGAGCCCCTGCTCTCGCAAAAAGCGTTTATTGTATGTGCGTCGGCGTTCGCATACAGTTTGTCCGGCGCCGCTGCCATCCCGATCGCTAAGGGGCCTAAAGTTGGTCCTTCGGTATTGATTAGGCCTAAAGTTTGGCTCGGCGGGGGGCGACTGTGGGTGGGGGACACTCTGCCGGCGGGAGGTGCCGGGGGGACATTACAATTTTGGGAGGTGCCTGAGAGTGGCAGAGGGGGGACTTCTGGTTAATTGCACAGTGCCCGCCTCTGCCCTCACAGAACCTCCATATATTGTAATTGTCCGCCCTAAAGCACCTCCCTTGCGTGCAGAGTGTCCGCCCCGAAGTGGCTGCTTTTGCGCTGGCCGAAATTGTTTCATTAAATCTAGTCAACGGCCTCGGACCCCCATATTGGGAGGTGGATTGGCCGGTGACGGATTGACGCGCAAGCAGCGGGCCAGGGCAAGTACTCGGGAATAAGCGTCTGCGCTGCACGAGGGCCTAGTAGGCACCGGCCGGATCTTGGTAGGGTAGAATTTAGGCCCCTGGCACCTGTCGCGAGAATAAGCTGAATAAAACTTGCATTCAGTATTACTTGGTGCACGCTGTCGCGCTCCCGGCTTCTTGCATTACAAGGCGGCGGACGCTATAGGGCCCTATCATGCAGCGTGGATGACGCTGAGCGCCCTGGGCTGCGGAGTTGTTGGCCATCCTTTCTGCGCCCTACTCGGGTTTTACTACTGTGATCGGGCAGCACGGTCTGTTAATCTCGCAGAAGCACGACATGTATATTCCCCGTGGGGAGAACCCCAGTAATGAAAAGGGTGCCGGAGCAAGATATACCAAATGTGTTGAGATTTAGGTCTCATAATACATGTACCTCCTCTTTCAGCAGTCCGGGCTCCTACAATTTACATCTAGGTCTGTTATAAACTGACACACATTTTAGCTACATTTTAAGCCACTTCCTGGCGCACATTTTAGTGAATGTGTCAGGCACTGTTATACCACACCCCTCACTTAGCTCCATTCACTTCTATGAAAAATAGCAAAACAGCGTAAACTGCTGACAAGTTGGAAATTTTTGTACAGACAAATTCTGCCACATTTGTACGCCACAAAACTGGTGTATCGCAAATGATGAATCCCCCACTTTATCTTTATAGGATTCAAACCTTCCAAAAAGACAAAAATATTTCAAGCTACAGTGAAAAAGATTGTCAAAATATTGTCAATTTATCATAAAGTATAAACAAAAAAGATACCTATAACAATGTAGGTTTGTAGCTGATATGGCCATAGTGGTCATATCAGCTAAGCATTATGTAAAAAGCTGAAGTAAAATGCTACAGTAACAGTAGCGAAAAGATGGTTTGTAGCATAAAAGATTGGAACCCAAGTGCATAAGAACCTTTCCAGGACTTAGAAGTACTAAAAGTCTTTTATACCGTATATACTCTAGTATAATCCGACTCGAATATAAGCCGAGGCACCTACTTTTGCCACAAAAAACTGGGAAAACGTATTGACTCGAGTATAAGCCTTGGGTGGAAAATGCAGCGGCTACTGGTAAATTTCAAAAAATAAAAGTGGATACCAATAAAATTACATAGGCAGGTATAGGCAATTTAATATCCCCCATAGGTATGTAGAGGCAGGTATATGTCCCCAACATTTGGAGGTTTATTGTCCCCCATTGGCAGGTATTTTGGCCCCTTGCGAAAGGGATTATAGTGCAGGTTTTATGGCCCCATAGGCAGGCTATAGGCAGGTATATGGCCCCATAGGCAGGCTATAGGCAGGTATATGGCCCCCTTAGGCAGGCTATAGGCAGATATATGGCCACCCATAGGCAGGCTTATAGGCAGTATATGGCCCCCTTTGGCAGGTATAGGAAGGTATATGGCCACATAGGCAGGTAATAGGAAGGTATTTGGCCCCATAGGCAGGTATAAGGCCCCATAGGCAGGTAATAGGCAGGTATATTGAACCATAGGCAGGTATATGGCCCCATACGGAGGTAATAGGCAGGTATATGGCCCCATACGGAGGTAATAGGCAGGAATATGGCCCCATAAGCAGGAATATGGCCCCATAGGCAGGTAATAGGCAGATATATAGCCCCATAAGCAGGATATAGGCAGATATATGGCCCCCATAGGCAGGTATATGGCCCCATAGGCAGGTAATATGAAGGTATATGGCCCCCATAGGCAGTATTGGAAGGAGGTATTGGCCCCCAAAGGCAGGTTTTATGGGCCCCCTAGGAGGTATATGGCCCATAGGAGGTATAAGATAGCCCCATAGGCAGGTATATGGGCCCCTACGGAGGTTAATAGGCAGGTATATGGCCCCATACGGAGGGACATAGGCAGGTATATGGCACCCAAATTTGGCAGGTATATGCCCCCCTAGGCAGTTTAAAAAATAAAAATACAAGTACTTCCTCGTCCCCCATCCCCTCCGGACCCCGGGCGTTTCTGCTCAGTTTTTGGCCAAGCAGGGTGAGGGAAATGGGCCCGCGCACGCACCCTGATGTACACGCTGCCGTCCCAGAAATCCGGACAGCGAAAGTTTCGGCTGTCCGGACTCCATGCGGAGCAGGGATCACTCGCTCTCTGTCCCGCAGTGGTATCTTCACCTGTATGCGCTCCCACGGCAGCGCCCGGACACTGTCGGCTCACTCGGCATTCAACTATATGCGCTCCCTGAGGACATCAAAGAGATCATCAAGTTCTTTGAAACTGATGGGCCACCTGAAAATGTTGGCCCTTCGAAAAAGAAAGAGCATGGTGATAAGTAAAAAGCATATCTATTAAACAATGTTTTCTCCACTGCATTCACAGAGTAAAATGACCTTCCTGTTGATGTGCAGAAGGATGAGGTAAGCTCTAAGGTAATGTCTCCCCTCAAACCCAGGAAGAAGTGCAACTGTGGCTTAAGAAGATTAAATGTACAAAGAAAAAATGGTGTCCAGCGTCTTAAAAGCTGTATCCTTTATTTAAATTTCAGAGTGCAGCAACATGGATCCAACATACAAGAAAAACCCCCAACGCTTTAGGCCCTCCGGGGCCCCTTCCATGCCATGAGAAGTGGCCCGATTAGGTTTTAACAAGATAAATGCAAGGTTATGCACCCAAGGGGAGGGAAAATTCCATTCCCTGTTACATGTTTTTAAAAGGAAAAAAAGCTGTAAAAAAGTGACATGGAGAAGGACTTGGGAATCTTAGTTGACAGTTAATAAATAGGCACACCCTTTAAATAGATGACAGACCCCTATCAATATAATATTGATGGGCTACCCTAAAGATAGGCCATTGTTTTTAAAGAACCAGAAACCCCCTTTAGCAGAAACTAAATTTCTTTTTACTAGTGATTTCGATTGTAGGTGGAAATAATCTCTTCAATTTTTCTATTTGGTCTAAAAGAAAAGAAAACAACCTTTATCGTTAATATCTTATTAGAATATAAGCTGTAATGCAGTCAGACTGGTGACTATGTATTATAGCCATTTGTTTCTATTATTAGCCACATAATAGGATTGTAACCAATGCAAGTGAACTTGAAATTATTTGTATTTTAAAGTACCTGCTCGCTATAGAGGTTCTGCACATTCCGGATGGTCCGGCAATGCTTCTGGAGGATTGACACTGCCTGAGCCAGGGGCATTCCTATAAAGGAGAGATAACATTAATACTTGTACTGGTTTAGATCAACATTACAAAAGACCAAGCTACATACTCCTACTGAATTAAAAGAAAAGTAAGTGACATAACACAACAAAATAGTGACGCTAACCTACACTTTAAAAAAGAAAGGAAAGGCTACCAAAAGGGGGTGACAAGTCAGATCATTTTTGAAAC
>JAODAL010013461.1:0-91243 GCA_025379985.1 Phyllomedusa bahiana | reverse complement strand
AAAATCCCCCCACGCAGGTTTGGGATTTCGGATATGAAAACCAACTGTCAATCATCTGCATAGATGCACGTTTTTTCTACTGGGCGGATTTTCATACCGCCGGTGTTCCGAAAAACTCGAAACATGGTTTGGAAGGACAGGAGAATCCGCAAACTGCGGACTGAACTGTAACCCTAAACCATTGAACAGACAATAAAATACCATCTGGATTCTATCTTAAAGGGATAGTCCTGTTTCGGGAATTCCTCTTCTCTGGCCACTCATTGCTAGGTGCGATGCAGCTCTGCATGTGAATGAGGAGGGCAGGGCTAAGCGCCGTCCCTTCATTCACTTCTAAGGGAGTTCTGAGTGTAGCCGAGTGTGTGTGCGTGGCTATACTCAGAACTCCCTAAGAAGTGAATGAAGAGGACGGCGCTAACCCTGCCCTCCTCATTCACATGCAAAGCCGGATGGCACCTAGCAACGAGCGGCCAGAGAAGAGGATTTCCACAGACGGGACTACCCTTTAAGGCCGAATATGACTGGTATTTTGTCTATGCCATGTGGCCCATACCCCAACGTTTTCCCACACGCTATTATTTTACTAATTTTTTCACCTTTTTTCCCATGATACGTTAGGCTTTATTTTTCTGTAATTTTTACATTAACAGAGCACCAGCTTTTAACTACTTAGGTGACACGGTCCCTTTCACTACAGCATCTAAGTAGTTAAAGGGATTGTCTCACTACAAGGATTGCTTTTTATGTTAAAGATCTTACAAAAACCAGTCACTTTGCAATATATGTCCATTAACAGTTTTCCTACCCTATGCCTAGAAAACTCCTCTTGTA
The DNA here is from genome assembly GCA_025379985.1 of Phyllomedusa bahiana. NCBI lineage: Eukaryota > Metazoa > Chordata > Amphibia > Anura > Hylidae > Phyllomedusa > Phyllomedusa bahiana. The sequence continues at coordinate 90,412 of JAODAL010013461.1, read as the reverse complement.
TGGGCTGCATCAGCTCCTCAGGTCGCTATAGCTACAGACCTGTTTGATCTCTCCTGATAGGCTGCCCAGCACTGGTTGCTATAGCTACAGACGGGCTTCTCGCAGTAAGTAAAAAAAAAAAAAAAAAAAAAAAAAAAAAAAAAAAAAAAAAAAAAAAAAGGGGGGGGGGGGGGGGGGGGGACAGTTTGAGCCTCAGGACCCTTTTCACGGATAAAATAAAACCAAGAAGCGGACTTAAATAAATCTGTAGTGAGACAACCCCTTTAAATGGCTGGGATCAGATCTGGCGGCTGTAATTCTTCACCATTTCCTGCCGGGTATGGTGGAGGCTCAGAGGGTTAGCCCGCTGCACACTCCCTTACCATATCCAACAGCTGCATCATATGTCAGGAAGGGGTTGATATGTACTAAGCATATCCTGCCCTTCTAATGAGTGGAACAAGCAAGGATTGGTGTGCAGTTCAGACATTTTTTGGGTAGACTACATAAATGTGCCCAATTTGTGTACTTTTAGTATACTGGCCAGTGCAATGGTCCAACATGCCTTAAAAAATATTGACTGTCTCCAGCAACCTCTGTGTGCATCTGATATGCGAGTACCTGACATCTATTAACCGAACAACCCTAATAAGTGGTATGGGTTTGGGACTGTTAGTAACGACAATGAACTAGAAAGGGTATACCTGGGACAATGGTGCTCTGGATTAAATCAACTAGGCTTAGGTTTGAATTGAATTTGAACAAGAGCTTAGGGTTAGAATTACAGTTTGGTGTTAAACGTAGAATTATAGCTGGAGTTTTGGTCGGGGTTAGGGTTGGAGTTTTAGTTAGAGATATTGGGTCTTATGATGAAAAAATCTAGCATAAAACGTCTGGTTTCCCTACAACAATCAGACTTTATTTTTCCCGAGCACTTCAAGAAATTTAAAAGGGGGTTTTCCACACAATGATTCCTCCAAACCCCATCCCGTTTTCTTGTTTCATTTTTTAAAACAGGGGTTTTTTACTTGCTTCTACAGCTCAGTAAAGCCAGGTCGAGTTATAGCAACCAGGGAATTTTATTTTTCCAGACCCCTAGTACAGAAAGCCAAACCTGATTGTTGCATGGACAAAAAGGACATCTTACTGCAAACGTTTCATCATAAGGCCCCCGTTGCAAAGTAAACGATAACATCCTTTAAATTTTTTTTACCCGTTTTCCCAAACCGGGGCACACTTTCCTGTACCCAAAACCGGTTAAAACGCTATAACATTTTCTTTAACTTGGTTTTTTTTCATTCATTCTTCGCCCTTATTCCTGAATGTTAGGTTTATTTTATGGTCATTTTTAACAAATGACTTTTATTAACTTTTTTTAAAATTAATAAAAAAAAAATATTTTTTTTTTTTTAAAATTTTTATTCAAACAGGGGCTTAAATACTTTACACTTTTTTCTCACAGACTTTACATAGAGGGCATATAAATTTAGGGGGTTTTCACACGGGTTTTTCCTCCTTTACAAACTTTTTAGGGCGGACCCAAGAGGACAAACAATTAGCATGAGTTTAACACTGGGGGCTATAGGAAGCCACGGGGTTCACAGAGGGACGCCGGGCTGCGTGTTCCCCTCCTCCTGCGGCCGCCTTTGAAAGAATTCTTCCCTTTCTTTCAAAAACGGGGCCAGCGTGCTAAGGAAACACGCAGCGTGAACTCTCATTGAACGGCTGCTCTTCCTCTTGCCCGCGTGATAATCCAAATTTCTAATTTTTTAGATCTCTCGGGGGCCCCCTGTCGGTCCCCCAAAAGGGGCTAAAAAGCGCTTGTAACACGGATGAAAACGCCCTGTGACCAGCCCCTTTTGGTTATCAGGGCGGGGGTGAAATTTTTCGGTTAGTATCTATTTAATTTACGTCGATTTTTGTTAAATTTTCCCCATTATTCAAAAAAGACCCCGGGGGATTTTCTATCCTTTTTTTTTGGGGGGTGAAAAGGAGGCTTTTTCCCCTGTAACGAAGATAGAAATGAGCCTAGTTACCGGGGAAATCCATCCCCTGCACTCACTAAAGAGCTTATCTGGGTCCAGTAAGACTCAGCAGCTCAGACAGTTATCGAGCCCCGAGAGTCACGTGACCGTGAAGGCGGAACCCCCAAAACCAGCATTTGCCTTCGTTACCGGCATTCTTAGCATTGCAAATACAGCGATTGGGAAGGCAGGGATGGTAATGAGCTGTCCCTGCCTTCTTGGCTATGGCGCACCCGGGCTCCCCCCCCAGAGCTCAAAATGAAGTCCAAACACCGTAAAAAGATAAAATTTGTCACTCCCCCGACCTAAGTCAGGGGCGGCCGACACCGATTTAAAAAGCAGCATGCATAAGAAGTGGAGTGAGAGGACAGTACCTGAAGCTTCTCCTTGTTCCCCGACATTCCGGCATTTCCTCTGCGCCGGGCCCGGCCCTCCCTGTCTGTATTCTTTTTCCCCCCGGCTGGGTATCTGGTGACAGCTTGGTTTCCCGCGCTGCATTAAAACCCGTGCAGGGCTTCTTTACAGGGTTCGATGCCTGATTCCTTCCTATTTGTGCGGTTTGTTCCAAGACGTGCTGCAGGGCTGGCATAGCCGCGAAGGACGAGCCCACGACTTGCACAGATCTAAAATTTAAATTTTTGGAGCTGGGAATAAAACACGAAAGATTATCAGCTGCTGCTCTGCTGGATGGAGATAGCAGCCAACCCCGCCAGCCGGAAGCTATTGATTCCCTGTTAGGGCTCACACGACGTTTTGGCGATCCGCTTTTGCGCAAGCAAAGCGGATCCAACAATGTACAGTGTGATTTACATTGCTGTCAATGACAAAAGCGCATTGCCGTTCCCACGAAAGATCTCCGAGGCGCTTTTGAGGGCTCTCCTGCGCTTTTTGGATCCGCTTTAAGAATTGACATGTTAATTCTTTTTGTCTTCTACGCAAGTGAAAGCCCATAGGAAATAATGGACTGCGCTTTTGGCACCTGTCCAAAAGCGCCACACACTGTGGGTACGTATTGGCAGCACTTTGGATACTGAAAGCGCATCTGAAAAACGCAGTGGGTTAAAATGTTAATGTCTGTGTATAATGTTATATATACATACAATATATATATATAATATATATAAATATAATAAAATATATAATATATAAAATCTCCATGTGTATATAGATAGATATACATATATTATTATATTACATTATTATATTAGTAATAATTTTTAATCATTAGTATTAATGAGTATTATTAATGATTATTAACAATTAGTAATGTAAAAAATAATAATGTTTTTTAATTATTAATAGCCATTATTAATTAATAAATATTAATTATTAATAGTCATTAATAATTATTAATTGATTATTAATAATTGACAAGTAATTATAAATTATTGATAATTAATAATTATTAATAACTAATAATTATTAACAATTACTTATTAATTAATAATTATTAATAATAATTATGAATAATTATTATTTATTATTAATTATTAATAGCATTAGGGTTAGGGGTAAGGTTAAATTAATAATTATCAAAAGGGTGTATTTGGTCATGGAATAGGTTAAATTAATAGACGATAGGGTTAAAAGGAAAGGCTTTGAAAAACGGATCCGAAAAACGCATCCAAAAAACGCATGCAAAAAAGCATCAGCTGTTGCGTTTTCTGGATCCGCTTTTTGGATGCAGTTTTCTCTTGTCAAAAACGGATCCGTAAAACGCATCCAAAACGGATCCAAAACGCCGTGTGAACAAGCCCTAAGGGCTTGTTGACACGGCGTATTTGGATCCTTTTGGGATGCGTTTTACGGATCCGTTTTTTGGATCCGTTTTTTCAATGCTTTATTTAAATCAACCTATCAAACTGCAATTTAAATATAATATAACCTATCAATGACCAAGAAAAAACCTTTTTTTTTCCTAGTGTCAATCAAACTGAATATACACCTATGATTTTAGAACCCGCTCCCCCCCCCCCCCCCTATTTTTTTTTTTTTTAAATCAACCCATAGTTTTCATCTCAGAGACCCGACGTCCATGGCATCGGTGGTATGCGGGGGGCTGAGGGGACTGACATTACCCTGCTCTCCTTTACCCATGTAGAATGAAGGCATTTTCCAATAGCAAATTGCATCAGAAAAATTAGTCCCCCATTAAAATGATACAAAATATAACCCAAACATAATATTCAAATTTTATATTTAATTTAAACCCAAATGCGTTTTTGGCATCGAAAGCGGAATCCAAAACGCACCCAAATGTATGCTGCGCTTTTGGATCCGTTTTCGGGATGCCAAAAGCGGACTCCATTATTTCCTATGGGGATTTCTCTTGCGTAAAACGCAAGAAGAATTGACATGTCAATTCTTAAAACGGATCCGAAAAGCGCAGGAGAGCCCTCAAAAGCGCATCGCCGATCTCCCGTGGGAACAGCGATGCGCTTTTGCCATTGAAAGCAATGTTAATCACACTGACAATTGTTAGATCCGTTTTGCGGATCCGTAAAACGGATCACAAAAACGTCGTGTGAACAAGCCCTTACAAGTAAAGGTAATCGCCAGTATTTGAGAGATAAAAACATTTAAAGGTGAAAAAAAACATTCTTCCCAAATACATTTCTATTTTGATTTTTATTGATCTCAAAGATACAGCAGGTTATCTATCCCACTTGTTTAACAGATGGTTTCCTTAGTTATTGATCACCATTGTGTTCTAGCAGCTATGTCTCATCCGTAGGAAGGGGTTGGGTGGGCAGTAACCTAGAAAACCATCTGTAAGTAAGCAGGATAGATAAACTGCTGTATCTTTGAAAGGAAGCAAAAACAAAACAGAAATGTATTTGGTAAAAATGTTTATTCACCTTTGCCTAATGAAGGAGATGAGAATACCCATCTGATTCACCCTAGAGGACCTTATCAATAACTTTCATTCATATAGCACTTACACACTCTGCTTTGCTATACTACATACATGTAGAGGCAGAAACTGCATACCATTTACTTGTCATGAGGATGTCCACACTGACAGGGGTTGCCAGAATTACAAGGCACTCTCTGAAATTTATCTTCCAGAAACAACACCACCCCCGACCTCTGTTATTGCACCTCAGCCCTATGCACTTCTAGAAGGCATGAGCTGCAATACCAAGCAAAGACCACAGGAGTGGCGCTATTTCTGGAAAAACTTCAGAAATATCCCAAGCAGCTTCTCAAGCTCACACAAACCAAGAACTTGTCAGTGAGGCAGGTATTCCTGCACAGAGCAAGCAAAACTGAGGCGTGCAGTGCTAGTGTATGATATGATAGGAGTCACTGTGCAATATATACTGGGCCGGTGGTATGATGGGAGTCATTTTGCAGTGTATACAGGGCCAGTAAGACACACTGGGAGATGATGGGAGTCATTATGCAATGTATACTGGGCCAGTGGGATAATGCGAGTCAATAAACAATGTATACTGGGCCACTATGAAAGACTGGGAAATGATGGGAGTGATCTGAAATTCAACACTGGATAATGATGGGAGTCATTGTGCAATATATTCTGGGCCAGTGAGAAAAAATTTGTAAACGCTGGGAGTGATTGTGCATGTTGGCTCAGTGAAAAAAAAACAAACTGGGAGATGATGGGAGACTTTGTGCAATGTATACTGGGCCTATGAAAAAACATTGGAAAATAGTGGCAGTCATGGTGCAGTGCATACTGGGCCAGTAAGAAAGACTGGGAAATGATGGGAGTGATCTGAAATGCAACACTGGATGATGATGGGAGTCATTGTGCAATGTATTTTAGGCCAGTGAGAAAAATTGGGAGATGATGGGAGTCACTGTGCAGTGCATACGGGACCAGTGAGAAACTTTGTGAGATGATGGGAGTCTTTATGCAATGTATAATGACCCAGTGAGAAACACTGGGGGGGCGATGGGAGTCTTTGTGCAATGTAGACTGGGCCAGGGAAAAGGAATGATGGATGATGGGAGTCACTGTGCAGTGTATAATGGACCAGTAAGACACACTGGGAGATGATGGGATGTCTGAATAGAGTCGCCTCATGCAGAATCTTATATAACATCTCTACCTGCAGGAGTCTGAACATTTCATCCTGAAGAAGTTGTCTAACGGCCTCGGAGCTGCCGACAGGCTGAGGACCTTGGAGTCCATCACGAGTGGGGGGTTCTGGCTGATTAGTGGAGGGAACAGGAGGAGGAAGGGAAGCAGCTCCACTGGAGACAGACTGGGGGGCTGGGGAACCACATCCGGCAGGAACTGGGGGCTCGCCCAATCTGGAAGAAGAAACAATGCAAATACATTGTACATGTCCAATAAACATCCCTGTGCCTCAACTGTATCACCTGCAGCATAACTTAGGAACCAACACACATACGTCTCTGTTTTACCTGTATATACCTGCTGTATATGTACTTCCTTACCTGTATACCTCCTTATATACTTGACACGTACACATCTCCTTACTTGTATATACCTCCTTATATAACTGACCAGTATATACCTCCTTATATAACTGACCTGTATATACTTCCTTAGATCCCTGACCTGTATACACCTCCTTATATACCTAAAAAAAATATATATCTTCTTCCCTGTATATACCGGATATGTATATATCTACTTATATAACTGAAACTGACCTGTATATACTTCCTTACCTGTATATACCTCCTTAGATCCCTGACCTGTATATACCTCCTTAGATCCCTGACCTGTATACACCTCCTTATATAGCTGACATGTATATATCTTCTTACCTGCATAGAGCTGACATGTATATATCTCCTTATATACCTAACCTGTATATACTTCCTTACCTGTATATACCTCCTTAGATCCCTGACCTTTATACAGTTTATCCGTATACATCTCCTTAGACCCCTGACCTATATATACCTCCTTACTTACCTGACCTGTATATATCACCTTACCTGTAGATACCTCATTATATACCTGACCTGTATATACCTTAGTGTATATACCTTACCTCTCTATACCTGACCTGTATATAGCTCCTTACATAGCTGACCTGTATATTGTTCCATATGTAAAAGACCTGCATATACCCACTTATAGACCTTAACTGTATATATCTTCAGGTATACCTTTACCCATATACCCCCTGATATACCCAATCTGCATATACCTCTTATAACTGCATATACTACCAGATACACCCTTACCTGTATATACCACCTTCTATTCCTGACCTGTATATACCCCCTTTTTTTACCTTAACTGTATATACCTCTATATTCACCTGACCATTATATCCCTCCATAAACACCTGACGATTATATACCTCCATATACACCTGACCATTATATACCTCCATATACACCTGACCATTATATACCTCCATATACACCTGACCATTATATACCTCCATATACACCTGACCATTATATACCTCCATATACACCTGACCATTATATACCTCCATATACACCTGACCATTATATACCTCCATATACACCTGACCATTATATACCTCCATATACACCTGACCATTACATAGCTCCATATACACTTGACCCGTATATAACCTTACCTTGTATATACCTCCATGTGCGATCATCTGTGCACACAGCCTGCCGACTCTCTACCTGTAAGATATACTGAAATCATCCCCCTAGACCTCAGTTCTCCCGTCCCTCTGTACAATCACGCCCAGCTAGTTCAGTCAGTGATGGTTTGTTCCTCATCTCCAGAGCAACCAATGTAAACTGTATGTGCACAGCGTCTGTCTGCTGCTGCCTTACTGGAAAGCATCAATGTGCATGCAAGTCTTAAAGGGACACTACAGCAGGAAAAAAATAAATAAATCACCAAGCACATAGAAATTTCTGCAAGTCACTAGTGTTTTAGCAGAATAAACACTCTAAACAGCTATGCATGGAAATTTTATATTTAACCATTTACTGAACAGGCCACTTAGCTTCTGCCTGAAAAGGCACAATAACTTTTTTTTTTTAAGAACCTAAAGGTTTAAAAGTAATAATGCCTTCACACGCCAGGTAATCTACTAATTTTTTCCTTTGTTTTCCATGTTACATAACCCTTTTTTGTTATGGAATGGATACATTAGTTTTTTTTTATATAATATCAGGGAAAAGGGTAAAAATAGTAAAAATATTAAGTGTCTGTTTTCAAATTTTTTTTTTTTTCAGAAAAAGGCAAAAAGTGCCACAAATAAATTTTGATAGGGGGATAATGCAGCGGGTGAATGAAGTATTGAACACGTCACCAATTTTCTAAGTATATATAATTCTAATGGTGCTATTGACATTAAATTCTCAGGGCTGTGGAGTCGGAGTCGTGGAGTCGGTGGCTATTTTGCAGAAGTTGGAGTCGTCATAAAATGGACCGACTCCGACTCGAAAAATATATAATTTTGCAGTAAAATCGCGGTAATTACCGCGATTTTTGCCGTGATTTTTGTGCAGCAATGTACAGCATTAATTGCTGTGCCTTCCTGCACAAAAAACACATTGAAAAAACGTATCAAAAACGCACCGTGTGAAAGCACCCTTAGTTCGATGCAGTGCAAAGAGCAAGAGGAATTGGGTCCGGCCGGTGCTGCTGCTCTCATATCTTCAGCCTTATCACATGAGGAGTGTAAGTGATGACATGGAGCAGGCAAAGCGCTGCCCCAGGGGAAAAGATTCCGCTCCCAGGGCAAACACATTTCAGCAAGATGTTTCACCTGCTTTCAAAGAAATAGAAGAGTTCAACTATTCATCAAAACTGACTGTGGCTGAGGCAATTCCTTTATACCCTGACATTGTTACAGATGTTGTCCCTGTGGTCACCGCTTTGCCCCCAACCCAAGTTAGTGTAGAGAGGCCGTTCTCTAGCCTGGAAATAATGAGATCAGATGTGAGGTCATGTATGCAGGATCTGATGGAGGCAATACTATTTCTCAGAACAAATTCAGAGACTACACAAATGTTCCTGCAGTGTTTTGCATATTTACAATTTTTTGTGTTCTAAAGTCATATCCAATAAATATATTTTACACCGACAAGCAAAATGGTAACAATGTTTTGAACTTGTGACTTTCAGGCTCCATATCTCACCATCCACTACAGCTTTGTACATGAGGCTACTGTAATTTTATACAGAGTCATCTTACCTATCTTATACATAAATTTGACTTTCAAGTATTTAGCATCTGCTAAGTTCTGCAGATTCTTTCCTGTAACTGCATTGTTACTGTTTTGCTCCTAAAAATCAAAATGTTAGTTTTTATTATTTTGTTAAAATATTTGGTAAATCCACCATAGGTTTTCAATACTGCCTGAATCCTTCTGGGCTCTGAATCAGATTAAAGCACATCTTGACCAAAATCTGATCCCAGGTCTCTTCTACACCTTCCCAATGTTGGTGCAGACTGGACTTGGATACAAATAAAGCTTTTTCTTCAACTCTACCCACAAGTGTTCAAAAGATTAAAACATTGTTACCCTTTTGCTTGTCAGTGTCTGTTTTACCTAAATAGCTTGATTATTGTATCATAAGGTGATAAACAGCCGGATGTTACATTTTACTACAGTAAAGTTATCACTTAAACATGTGTCGTGTATGAGGGAGTCAGGAGTCGGAGGTTTGGGAAATTGAGGAGTCGGAGTTGGGGCTTTGGCTTGCCGACTCCACAGCCCTGTAAATTCTCTCAACAGATGTCTGTAAAAATCATCCAGTCCACACAGGCAAAGAAACCAAACCCTAGACGTCCATACATTAAGGTATGTGTAATACTGGCTCTTTGTCGCACATGTCGTGGTCATGTCCTATTGCTCAGGGTCTCTGGATTGAAACTGAAAAACTAATCCAAAACCTATTCCATTCTAGCTTTACATTATCACAAGAATTGGCTCTGTTAGACTTCGATATTTGGGAGGTACCCTATACGCACCAAACAGTGATACAACACATAATCACCGCAACCCGCCTCACTATAGCCCAACATTGGAAAACCTCGTCCCCACTGAGCGTTAATGAAGTCATTAATAGAGTTAATTCTCAATTCCATAGTGAAATCTGCCTTGTTACCCCTCCTCACCTGATCGCCAAAAAACGGGATAGGTGGAGAGCTTGGACTGACTCGATCTATTTTATATAATTCCCAAAATTTCCGAACACCACAACTCTGCCACACCTACTGTCTCCTTTGTGGATCTAGGTATACCTCTTTCATGAACACCTAACTTTGTCGATGGCCGAAATTTTGCTTATTATCTTGTCTGTATGATCTCAGGATGTTTATGACCTTAAATTTGTGCATGGCATTTATATTTTACATCTTGTTATTTTTTGTCTGTTAACTCTGTGTTTTCAACCTGTTGTTTTTGGCAGTAGCCTTTATGTTATGCAAAACAAATAAAAATTATTGATTAAAAAAAAGGTACGTGTAATAATGAGAAATTACACAGGAAAAAGGTATTGAACCCATGAAGAAAGAAAGATGCAAAAAGCCATGGAAAGTCCTGACACCAGCTGAAATCAGTAATTAGAAAGCAATCCTGTCACTTAGTGACAAATATTATCAGTGGATTCAACTGATGACCTATAAAAAGGTGTCTCGTTAACAAGGTGCCACACAAGAAACATCTCATGATGGGTAAAACCAAGGAGCGGTCTCAACACCTTCACAACCTGAAGGCGGAGCAGATATATTAGTTACAGCCTCCAGCACTGACTGCAGGGCTGATCTGGGGGTGTGATGACCCAGCAGCTCCTGCAGTTACCCGTCCCCGATGATCACCAGGGAAGGATTAAGGAGGCCTGAGGTCTTCCAGATGATCTATATACACAGAGCACTGTACATACAGCAATTTAGAAGGTAGAGCTGATATATTAGTTACAGCCTCCAGCACTGTCTGCAGGGCTGATCAGTAGCTCCTGTAGTTACCCATACCCATTGATCACCAGAGAAAAAAGCAGGAGGCCTGTAGGCTTCCAGAAGATCTGAATATACAGCGCTCATAGAACATGGTATATATGCCGACTGGGAAGGCAGGGATGGTAATAATCCACCCCCACTTTCTCTCTGGAGTGTCCTGTTGTCTTCATGCAACTGCAAACTCTGAGGATATTTAGGGACATCCTTGCAGAGACAGTTGTGGAACACCCAGATGTTTGGATTCTATGGGTAGTCTGGAAGTGGTAAAAATTAAAGTGAAGGAATTAGTGAGCTCAGCCCCACAGTGATTTCCATAAGCTATATATTAGGAGCAAGAACAACCAGCATGTGAGCTGTTAAGGAGAAACAGAGTTAAAGGGACAGTTCACATGGCTTTATATTAGGGCAACGCCATTGCGCCGTACTCCGTGCCGGATTTGCGCTGCAGTACGGCGCCAATCCGTCCCTGTCATTACGGTAATCCACAGCTCTCATAGAGAACAGTGGATTCCGTCGCTCCTCCCCGCTCGGCGAATCCCTGCGGGGAGAAAGTGACATGCACATTATTTACGGACGCGCCGTAAACAATGCATTGTCTAGGGGGCCGGGAGCGGCGCCCCCGCCGCGCTCCGGCCCCGCCCCCCGTCCCACCCCTTATTCGCGGCGGATTTGTGAGCTCAATACGGCTCACAAATCCGTCGGGAATAAGCCGTGTGAACACGGCCTTAAAGGGAACCAACATTTTTTATTAAATTAAAACCAGAAACCGACACATACTCTCTTCTCCTACAATCAGGAAATTAAAATGGCTAAGATTTGTTAATTCTGTTGTCGGTATATGATTATGGGGGCGGCCATCTTGCCTGAGCTGCTTTACAGCAGGTTCATGGACATAGGAGCCTGTGAACAGGAGCAGACCCATTGACTTCTATAGGAGAGTTTTCTGGGCATGCTCTGTGACCTGGGAAGAAGTCAGTGTGAAGGGAGGGGGAGCTGTGACATCTCCTATTGTGACTGCTGGATCCTGAGTTATTTATACACATTGGTGTCACCTTTCAGTATAATCCTGCCTGCTCTGAGAATGCGGCGACTGCAGAAAATCTTTCTCTCCATAACATGAACTGTCAGAATATTATTAGGCCTAGTGGCCAAAGTGAGAACTGCAGGATTTCAGGATTAAAAAAAAAAAAAAAAGTAATTTTTTTATTACCTTTTCCCCTTATAGGGCTCTCTTAGGCTCAGATAATGATGTCCTATGCTTAGGACAGGTCATCAACATCAGATCAGTGGGGCTTATTTTAGTGCGTAACTGCACGTATTTCGCCACGTATTGTGCTTTATACATGGCGAAATGCGCGCCGCAATTACGGTAATTCATAGCACTCATAGACAGCTATGGATTACGCCTCCTCTCCCCACGTGTACAATACAATCGTATTATACACGCAGGGGGAGAATTGACATGTCAATTGGTCGCGCCGCTTACGCGCCTCTGACAAGGCACGTCAATGGGGCCGGCCAGGTGCCGCCCCCTTCCACCTGTGCTTTGGACTTACGCGCTGATCAGCGTGTGGTTCCAAAACACCCGGCGTATTGCGGCACATATACGAGCCACAATAAGCCATTTGGAGGGGGGGGGGGGGGTGTTCTGTCTCCACCACATGATTGGAAGCCCTCATGTAAGTTTTGCATTTGCTTCTGGGGTGACAGTTCTCTATAAAGTCCCAAACACATTTGGTCCCATTCTGAGACTTTTGCTCCCAGAGCCCCTCAGACACAACTTTCTCCTCTGATTAGTACAGATGTGTGTTCAGAATATGGTGTCTGATGTACCATAATGAGAGTCTCCAAGAAGTTCCTAAAAATTGCTGGAGGTCTGAGCTCACAGAAAGATTTCCTGCAGAAATGAACAATTTTGTACTCACTGCGCCTCTTCGCTTGTTTCCAGGATTGCCGCTTCCTCTGGATCTTGATGTGCAGGGTCACAAGTCGAGTCCTACAGAGAAGAACAGCACATGCTTTGGAAAGAGCAATGATTTTGGTTCTGGTCTACAGCCGTCAATGGTTAGGGTGTTTTGCCATCCGTCCGGTGGTATCCATCAGGATACTGTGAAAAATTATACCCTGGCTGAGCCACAGCAGGCCATGGGCAAAAATAAAGCAAACTGATTTTTTTTTTTAACCTATGTTAACTTTAAAGGGGTTGTCTCACTACATTGATTCATCTTACCTCAGTCCTTTTTTCTTGGCTTCACTTTTAATTCAGGGGAGTGTTTACTGGCTTCTACTAGGCTGCAGTAGAAGCCAGGTCTGTAGCTATAGCAACCAGTGCTTGCAGCCTATCATGAGAGATGGAACAGATCTGTAGCTATAGCGACCTGAGGAGCTAATGCAGCCCCTACAAGAGGGGATATCTAGGAATAGGCAGGACACCGTTAATGGACACATATTGCAAAGTGACTTGGTTTTGCAAGATTTTTAACATAAAAAGCAATCCTTGTAGTGAGACAACCCCTTTAAATGGCTGAGAGCCACCTCCTCTCCCTGCACGGTGTCCTCCAGCTAAAGTGAGAAATTAACCCAGTTTTACATCCTACAAACAGCTTATTATTCCACAGGCCAACTCCATAAATTCAAACTGGAATACCAAGATGTGTGTCCGAAACATGGTCCTACCTCTAGCGCCTTCTTTCACCTCCTATGGTTCTGCCCCAAAATCACAGGGTTCTGGATGCAGATTATTAAATTTATGATGATAAAATGGGCTCGCCGCTACCCTTATGTCCAAAGGCCTGCATTGCCAGACCCTGAACTGTTTGATACTAAATATTTCTACTTATAGTAGAGATTATATTTTTTTTTCAAATTCTAGAAAAAGCTTTATTGAAGGTTGAATACTATAAACACATGTAACAATCATACAATAGGTGCAAAATAACAGAGAAGAGCCCTGTATTTGAGGGCTCCGCATTATGGAGTGCACAATCATATATGTCGACCTAAGAACATAGGAAAAGATCCAAAAAAGGGAAAAAAAAGGCATTGGTTTCCAGGGCGCCCGTCCATTCGTATGCCACCTGCATACGAAATATAACAGTACTATAGGTAGCCACGAAGAGGGGGAAAGGACGAAAGAGGTAAGGGAAGAAGGGGGAGAGATGGGGGCGGAAAAGAAGTGAGGGAGAGAAAGAGAGAGGGAGGGGGAGGGAAAGGGGGGGGGGGAGAGAGAGCCAGCGCCCCATACCATGATACCCATGGGCGGTTACATAAGTAGAGACAATATTTTATGCAAAAAAGGTTATTGCCAAAAACTGGCTATCTCTGTCACTGAATGGTTGAATTTTGTTAATAGCACAACTTCTCTCAAAATAAGGAGCTTTCAGCATAGGAAATATTCTACAAAATGGAATAAGATATCAGACAACTGGCTGCAGTCAGAAGACACAGTAAGGGTATGTTCACATGGCTTAAATTGCCACGCATTTCGGCATGCATTTCACCACATATTGCGCATTATACGTGGCGAAATACACGCCGCAATTACGGTAATTCATAGCTCTCATTGAGAGCTATGGATTATGCGTCGTCTCCTTGCGCATACGATACGATCGTATTGTACGCGCGGGAGGAGGATAGACATGTGAATTGTTCATGGCGCTTAAAGAGAACCTGTCACATAGATTGTGCCCCCCTAGCTGAGGACAGAACAAGGTAGTGTCAGACCTGCTGTTTCCAGCGCTGTGTCCCTTATTCTGTAAGATGCTGGAGTTTTCGTGTATTTAATGCTCAAATCTGCAGTTTTCAGCCAGAAGAGTCATTCGAAGAGTCCTTCGGAGCGTCAGTTTTTTCAAACCCCGCCCACCTAAGGCTAGCCCCGCCCACCTCAACTGATAAACCTGTTACTCTGAATAGGTAGAAACATGTGAATAACTGCCAGTGGGCGGGGCTAGCCTTTGGTGGGCGGGGCTAACACCAGCTCATGAATACGATTTGAGGGGTAAATGCTCTAAAACTGCTGCATCTTACAGAATAAGGGACACAGCGCTGGAAACAGCAGGTCTGACACTAGCTTGTGCTGCCCTCAGCAAGGGGGGCACAACCTATGTGACAGGCTCCCTTTAAGCGCCACTGACAATGCATGTCTATGGGGCGACCCCCCGTGCTTTGGAACGACGCGCTGATCAGCACGTGGTTCCAAAACACACGGCGTGTTGCGGTGCACACTACACGCGCCGCAGTAAGCCGCGTGAACATACCCTAATAATTACACAAGACTTAGCTTAAGACGCCACACAGAGCCCTTAGTGGACCAATGAAGGTATTGTTTACACGGATGTATGATGGTTCCACCTGTCTCTCATCATGGAGTCCTATCGTTATTGGTGACGTTGGTTTATCATCACACATCCTGGTAAGTGTGAGTGGTAGATCTCCATCAACCCGAAACTAAATTAGGGTTATTTCGTTTAGAGAAAAGACAGCTTTGAGTGACATAATAAATATATTTAAATATATTAAAGGTCAATATAGAGATCTCTCCCAGGATCTATTTATACCCAGGACTGTATCCAGAACAAGGGGGCGTCCTCTACGTCTAGAGGAATGAAGGTTTCTACATAGAAATAGAAGGGGATTCTTTATTGTAAGAGCAGTGAGACTGTAGACTCTCTGCCAGAGGAACTTGTCATGGTGGAATTCCACAACAGAGTTTCAAAAGGGTCGGGATACATTTCTAGATATAATAATATAACAAGTTATAGTGACCGGGATTCGGGAGAAGGTTTCTGGATACATTTAGAGATTTTAATAATATAACAAGTATAGTGACCAGATTCTGAAAAGGTCTGGATACATTTCTAGATGTAATAGAACAGATTATAGTGACCAGGATTCTGGAGAAGGATCTGGATACATTTCTAGATGTAATAGAACAAGTTATAGGGGACCAGGTTTGGAGAAGGGGTCTGGATACATTTCTAAAAGTAAATAATATGTTATAGTGACCAGGGTTCTGGAGAAGGGTCTGGATACATTTCTAGATGTAATAATAGAACAGTTTATAGTGACCAGGATTCTGGAGAAGGTCTGGAGACATTTCTAGATGTAATAATATAACGAGTTTATAGTGACCCGGATTCTGGAGAATGGTCTGGATACATTTCTAGATTTTAATAATATAAAAAGTTCTAGTGACCAGGATTCTTGGAGAAGGGTCTGGATACATTTCTAGATGTAATAATATAAAAAAGTTCTAGTGACCAGGATTCTGGAAAAGGGGTTCTGGATACATTTCTAGATGTAATAGAACAAGTTTATAAGTGACCAGGATTCTGGAGAAGGGTCTGGATACATTTCTAGAGTAATAATAATGTTATAGTGACAAGGATTCTGTAGAAGGGTCTGGATACATTTCTATATTTAATAATATGTTATAGTGACCAGGATTCAGGAGAAGGGTCTGGATACATTTCTAGATGTAATAATATGTTATAGTGACCAGGATTCTGGAGAAGGGTCTGGATACATTTCTAGATGTAATAATATAACAAGTTATAGTGACCAGGATTCTGGAGAAGGGTCTGGATACATTTCTAGATGTAATAATATAACAAGTTTTAGTGACCAGGATTCTGGAGAAGGGCCCTGGATACATTTCTAGATGTAATAATATGTTATAGTGACCAGATCTGGGAGAAGGGTCTGGATACATTTCTAGATGTAATAATATAACAAGCTTTAGTAAACCAAAGGATTCTGGAGAAGGGCTGGATACATTTCTAATGTAATATTTTGTTATAGTGACCAGGATTTCTGGAAAAGGGTCTGGATCATTTTAGATGTAATAATATAAAAGTTATAGTGACCAGGATTCTGGAGAAGGGTCTGGATACATTTCTAGATGTAATAAAAATGTTACAGTGACCAAGGATCCCTGGAGAAGGGTCTGGATACATTTTCTAGATGTAATAATATAAACAAGTTATAGTGACCATGATTCTGGAGAAGGGTCTGGATAAATTTCTAGATGTAATAATAGAACAAGTTATAGTGACCAGGATTCTGGAGAAAGGGTCTGGAGACATTCTAGATGTAATAATATAACAAGTTATAGTGACCCGTGATTCTGGAGAAGGATCTGGATACATTTAGAGATGTAATAATATAACAAGTTATAGTGACCAGGATCTGGAGAAGGGTCTGGATACATTCTAGATGTAATAATATTAACAATTATAGTGACCAGGATTAGTGGAGAAGGTTGGATACATTTCTAGATGTAATAATAAAAAAAAAGTTCCTAGTGACCAGATTCTGGGAGGGGGTCTGGATACATTTCTAGATGTATTAGAACAAGATATTGGGTGACCAGGATTAGGAAGAAGGGTCTGGATACATTTCTAGTATGTTAAATAACAAGTTATAGTGACCAGGATTCTGGAGAAGGATCAAGGATACATTTCTAGATTAATAGAACAAGTTATAGTGACCAGGATTCTGGAGAAGGGACTGGATACTTTCTAGATGTAATAATATGTTATAGTGACCATGATTCTGAAAGGGTCGGGAAATACATTTCTAATTATAATAATATTTATAGTGACCAGGATTCTGGAGAATGGTCTGGATACATTTCTAGAGATGTAATAATATAACAAGTTATAGTGACCAGGATTCTGGAGAAGGGTCTGGATACATTTCTAGATGTAATAATATGTTATAGTGACCAGGATTCTGGAGAAGGGTCTGGAGACATTTCTAGATGTAATAATATAACAAGTTATAGTGACCGGGATTCTGGAGAAGGGTCTGGATACATTTCTAGATGTAATAATATAACAAGATTGTGGAGAAGAGTCTGGATACATTTCTAGATGTAATAATAACAAGTTATAGTGACCAGGATTCTGGAGAAGGGTCTGGATACATTTCTAGATGTAATAATATAACAAGTTATAGTGACCAGGATTCTGGAGAAGGGTCTGGAGACATTTCTAGATGTAATAATATAACAAGTTATAGTGACCAGGATTCTGGAGAAGGGTCTGGATACATTTCTAGATGTAATAATAGAAAAATTTATAGTGATCAGGATTCTGGAGAACTGTCTGGATACATTTCTAGATGTAATAATAGAACAAGTTATAGTGACCAGGATTCTTGAGAAGGGTCTGGAGACATTTCTAGATGTAATAATATAACAAGTTATAGTGACCAGGATTCTGGAGAAGGGTCTGGATACATTTCTAGATGTAATATAACAAGTTATAGTGACCGGGATTCTGGAGAAGGGTCTGGATACATTTCTAGATGTAATAATATAACAAGTTATAGTGACCGGGATTCTGGAGAAGAGTCTGGATACATTTCTAGATGTAATATAACAAGTTATAGTGACCAGGATTCTGGAGAAGGGTCGCTGATCCAGGGATTATTCTGATTGCCAGATTGGAGTCGGGAAGGAATTTTTTCCCTAAAATGACAATTGGCTTCTACCTCAGGGGAGTTTTGCCTTCCTCTGGATCAACACTGTAGGACAATAGGCTGAAATAGATGGACGTTTGACTTTTATTGGTCTTATAAACTATGTAAGTATATGCTATACTATGGTTGCTATGAGTTATATATCCTTATCATGGGAGCTGCATGTAATGCACAGAGCTATTGTTTCTATGCTGTGAGTGGTGCATGGTCCCTACTCATTTACACTGTGCATTATTTCTATGAATAATACTAGTTATCATATGTCTGCTATAAACTCCTTTGTCTCCCTGGTGATCCTGCTGATCAAAGGAGAAAAACGTCAGCGTTATCCAGAGTTTTTTCTCTGAAATTTTTTGGAGTCTTTTAGCCATTTCAAAGCTATTGTGTGATAAGTGAATTTATTCCCTTTTGTAGTAATTATCTATTGATTATTTATTGACTAATTTTAGTAAGTTGTACACATCATCCTCTGTCTCCTTTCCATTCTAAAGGACAATTAACAGGGAAAGAGAGGTGTATGGGGCCGCTCTTTTCATGGCGATCGCCCTGCTTTAGGTAGGGACCTTTTCGTTCTGTTAGGGTTTTTTGTAGTATTAGTTTTATTTCTGTTTCTATTAAGAATTTTTTTTAATCGATTATTTGGTAGGGGGTTCATGTTTGTTCTGTGGTTATTTGGTCTATGGTATGATAAACTCCGTTCTGTATATATTCATAGTTTGTCTCCAGTCCAGGTAAGCTGTAAAACAGGCACTGTGATGACCAATGGCTCCCTATCACTTGAGCATGTGCCCACGAGATGTAGAGACCATGTCAAATATATTTTTTTATTTTAATCCAAGTAGCAGTTGTGATCTTCAATTTCTTCCTTTCTTTAGGGTTGTTATATGTTCTTCTTCTCAAATGTATACCCGCAGTATCATTATTTGCTTTCTATTTATGTCATATGCTCTTTATCAATGGACATTTTAGTACAGTCTGCTACACTTTATATGCATGCATATCCTCTTTATCTATACACAAATGCACTTTCATTTCACTATGTGTTTGCAACATACTGTCCATCAATGCTTTGATAATGTATTTATCCCGATTGTTTTGTTTTTGCAATAAACTATATATGTGCAGGACACAGAAGTATAGCAAACCACCATATGAACAGCCCCTACACAGACAGCCCATGAATTGGGGTTCAGGGCTCACCTCCACCTCTTGGAGTACAGGACAGATACTGACTTCAATTTTCATGCTTCTCTGTGTGTCGATTTCATCTTCTCGATCATCTTATTAAAAAAAAAAATTCAGCATGATCACATCATTCTATTTATAGCCCAGCCAATACCTCCATTCTACCACCATCCTTAGAGGATGTTAAACACTAACATCAATTCCTGGTCAATTGCCTCTTAACCAGGTTTTCTGAGATTTTTGGGTACAAAAGTGTGTACAACTGTATCTAGTCTAGACAATGCTCTGTGAGCTAAACAGCCTGGACTCAAGATTGATACATTTTTAATAAGTTTTCCTGATCTCATTTGAGAAGTAGATACAATTGTATCCAGTCTTGACAATACTCTGTGAGCTAAACAGCCTGGACTCCAGACTGATTCAATGTACATAGCTAGTTCTGCTAGATCTGCTCTCAACTGTGTAGTGGATAAAATTGTATCCAGTCTAGACAATGCTCTGTGAGCTAAACAGCCTGGACTCCAGGCTGATACACTTTTAAATAACTAGTCCTGCCTCTCAGTGAAAGATACAATTGTATCCACTCTTAGAGCAATGCTCTGTGAGCTAAACATCAGACTGTTACATTACATAGCGCTGCTACTAGATTGTAAATAAACTGCTCCTCTAGCTCTCTGAGAAAGGTTAGGAAATGAACCCCACCAATTGTATCCAGTCTAGACAATGCTCTGTGAGCTAACAGCCTGTACTCAGGCTGATACATTGTAAATAACTGGTCCTGCTCTCAGAGGAGGAATGAACACAATTGTATCAAGTCTAGACAATGCTCTGTGAGCTAAACAACCTGGACTCCACACTGAGAACTGTAGCAAACTACCTGAGAGATCCGTGCAGCTGCTGATGTCTTTATCTTGTCTGAGTGTGTGTAAATATAAATGAGAGGAAAACAAGGGTTTGTTGTTTGCGACTTATCTCCTACAGCACAGAATTAACACCTAAAATCCAACATCCCTGATCCGTCCTAAGTGTACAGGAGACCAAGATACATTTGAGATTGTCAGCTAATCCCAGCACTATCAGGGGGTTCAGTCAACTTTTATCTGATGTGTATGGCCGTCTATAGGCTCACATACAAGTTGGGGTGGTCTGCAGGCTCCTGCTAACCAACCACAGCAATCAGAAGCTGCAAATAAGTGAATGAGCTATACTAACACCCATTGGACCCTGTGGATGAAGACCAAGGGCCTTATTTATGAAAACGGTCTAGCAGTAAGACAGTCTTTGTGGCCCAAAGAAACCCGGAGCCACTTTAATTTTTTAAAAAGTGTTCTGGGAAAATAAAAGTTGAGTGCTGATGGATAACTATGAGCGCTGATTGGTAACTACGGTGTTTTTCCAAAAATAAGCCCCCCCCAAAAAAAGCCTAGCTTTTTTTTAAGATTCTGGGAATAAGCTTTAAATAAACCTAACCCAAAAATAAAACTCTAAATAAGTCTATACACCTCCTGAGTGATGGTCAACCTTATTTTGAAAACGGTCCTAGCAGTAGACAGTCCTGTTCTGAGCCCGCCCAACCCACCATCAAAATGCTGGAAGATGTTAGTATGGTCTATGAGTTTTGGGTCTGGAAACCCCATGGTTTTTCAGGCTGAAGGACCTGTGATGATGTCACAGTCACATGACTTGCAGGTCCTTCAGACCAGAGAGTGCTATGTGTAAGTGAAAGTTCAATGCATACACACACATTTATACAATCACACAAACAATCCCTTATCATAAAGTGTAGCTACTTTGACTTGGTGGGACGTGTAGTTCCCCAGCAAGTCACTGAAAGAATAGACACACACTCCATTGTTTTTTGACTATAGGGTATATACACGGAGTGTGTATGTATGTATAATAATATATATATATATATATATATTTATATAAAATATATAATATATATATATATACAAATAATATATACATATTATATCATTATATACACACCCCACTACACATATACCCTATAGTCAAAAAACCATGGGGTGTATGTGTGTATATATACATGCTGGTACTTGTAGTTCCACAGCAGCTGCTGAGGAACTAAGGGCCATGTATGAAAACTATCTAGGTCTCAAACTCACTTTGTTTCCCATAGCAACCAATCAGAGCGCCCCTCTCATTACATATAGTGCTCTGGAAAAATGAGAGGGGCACTTTGATTGGTATGCTATGGGCAACAAAGTGAGTTTTAGACCTAGATAGTTTTCATACATGTGGCCCTAAATGTCCTAGCATGCAGTGTCTGCCCTGTCATGTTAAAAAAAAAAAAAAAGAGAACTCCCCCAAAAATAAGCCCTAGCCTTTTTTGGGAATGAAAATAATATAAGACCCTGTCTTATTTTTGGAAAAACACGGTATGAGCGCTGATTGCTTGCGATGGGCAACAAAGACAGTCTTACTGCTAGACAGTTTTCATACATAAGGTCCCAATTGTCCAGGCGGTTATCTCACCAATTTTGATGGATAAAACAGCAACCACAATTCCGAACTTTTTATAAAAGATAATAGCATAATGGCTTTTCACAGCACAATATTAACCATGTCTGGCCGAGCCCCTGGTCTCAGTATCGGACCTATCATCCATAAAAGCCTTCAGATCCATATCCAAGATGACGCAAAACATAGAACACAGTACTGACCTTCTACTTCAGACAGAACAGGAGTTTGGTCCAGTCTGTGCTTGTCACATAGGACAGATCCGCCCTCCTCCGACTCTTCACAAAGACCTGGGTGCCTCTTCTGTCTGTGTTCACAGCTTTTTTGGCTTATTTTTGATGATGTCCTACGAAGATAGGCCAGAGTTATGGCAGCTCGGGTGTGATAAAAAGGATTGCAATGACCGCAATGGACACTTACTTGGAAATGTTTTCCTGCTCCGACTCCTCATCCCGCTCATATACTGTGTATAATGATGGTCCTTCCGGCTCCAGATACTCGACAGCCTCAGTGGATCTGTTCTGTGGATTGGAGTACATTTCATTCTGTAAAACGGGAGCTACAATGTATTCACTTGGAGGAACCTGCAAGGAGTAATAGTCGACACGAGTTGTACCATTATCTACATAGATTTCTCAGATTTTTTTTTTCTAATATTATACATAGACAACCTAAGATAAGGTAAAGGTAACTGCTTGTGTAGAAGTATGTTGATTAAAAGTAACCAATTGTAGAAGTATGTTGATTAAAAGTAACCAATTATAGTGAATTAATGACGATGTGTTAAATATTGTCACGCCTTAAACCCAGCTCGTATAAAAACCCGTACGCACAGTAATAAAGTCAAAGATTTGCTTTTGATATTACTGGATGCCAATTGTCATTCTTCTTCAACATATGCATATATGTACTTATATTGAAACCTCACAACCAGGTTCCAGAAGTGGGACCTGCACCTATCAGACCTTGATAGCATATCCCAGCGATATATACCATTGGGTTTTCTCACCACAATGTTAAGCTTTCAACATGTAGGGAAAGATAAATGAAGACTATTGTCAAATACATTGCTGTTTTTATTTTGCTTTGTTGAGGAAATAAAGGAGATTTTCTCTCTTCTGAGTGTACACAAGTTTCTCTTGGTTACCATCTCCCTCCTCTCTCTTATCTGATTGATGTAAGCTACTGTACGTTCACAATGGGACACCTCTTGCCATGTGCAACTCTGGGAACAGAGCATTGTTTGTTTAAGTTAAAGACAATTTCTCACTCCTTAGAGCTCTGTAGTCTTGTATACTTTTACATCCCCTGTTGTCATGTTACTGTAACAGGCTCAGCTAGGAATAGCAGAACGGATATGCCAATTACTAACCCGCCCATAGTTTGACCAGGAAGTGAGAGTCTGAAGCTGGCACAGCATGGTGAGAGAACCCCTTTAAGGATCTTAGAAGGTGGATAGAATAGCACAAATGCAACATAATTTAAAACTCCTTTAGCAGGAAGGGATTACATTTTGCACTACATATTATAAAAATTCCCCCCTTATGAGCACAGTATAAAATCTTACATGTTGAATGTAGGTACTCCCCGGGAAAGGGCTTCCCCAAAGGCCATATTGGGGTGAAAGGGCCAGAGGGGTCTTAAACCCGGGGATTCGGTGGTGGCAGCCACATGGCACAGTTCTGCTTTGCCTGCACTCCAGAACAACCTGGGGCCCCAAACACCGGATAAAACCTTTTCCGAAAAATTTTTTGTTTTTTCCGTTGCGATTTGGGCCCTTTTTTCTCCCCTAGCTCTTCATTAGGGGTGCAGTGTTTGTTCTGGATTAGTCTGTAGCTATACTGGTCATATCTAGAAGTAGGCGGCAGGGATGTAAAGGACAAGTTGCTGTCATTGTCTTTAGGTTTCTTTGGTCCTTGATCTTGCAGACCAAACAGTCCACTTCTGACTGGCCGTCCTGATAAGACATTAGGAGAGCATCTCTTGTTGGAGAGAAGTGGCTTCCCCACTACCACGATGGGACACACAGTATGGGAGAGTTCAGCAGTCCCTTGAGGCTTAGGGAACGTACCCTCCACAACCTCAGAGTCACCTAAACTTTTCGAATTCAAAGTGAAGCAGGATCCAGCCCTAAAAACACTCCTTATCCCGGCTCTCACCAGCTTGCGCTTCAGGCTGGTGTGAACGTCGAAGACCAGCGAGTTCAGCTCATGTTCTCGCAGCTGTGAAGAGAAGGTCGTAAGGAAAGGGATCCCTGGTTCACAGCTATGAAGAAGATCCCTCTCCAGGAGGTAACTAAGGAACAGATCTAAGAACCTGGTGTACTCCTCATCATTGCACTCAAACTCCCAAGTGCCGACTTTGGGTGGCGGGAGCCCGGTCTCACTGCGACCTCCTCTTCTTGCCCTCAGTTTTTTTTTTCCGGCTGCTTTGCTCGGCTTTCCCAAGTTTGCATCTAAAGGAGTGCTGGAATTCACTCTGAGGGAAAAAAAAGAAAATGACAAAATGTAGAACTTTTAAATTTTCTTTGCTTGTTACATAGTCACATAGTTAGTACGGTTGAAAAAAGACACGTGTCCATCAAGTTCAACCAAGGGTGGGGAAAAACGTGGGTGAAGGGAGGGAGACAAGGATTTTAAAAAGCCCACCTCCCCACTGGTGAATGCCCTGAAACCCACAAGGCAAGACCAATCTGCTCCAGGGAGACCCCATCTCTGACCCCAGAGCCTCCACCCAGCCAGGTTTCCAGAACATTATATAGCTACATACGCATTAAATTCTTTAGTTAAAGTTAGTTATCTAAGCCTTTCTTGAAACCCTCCCCTGTTCCTGCGTGACCAGCTCCTCAGGGGGCTATTCCACAGATTCACAGTTTTTTAAACAGTGAAAAACGCTTTTCTCCTCTGGAGATTGAATCCTTTTTTCTCTAGTCGATAGGGAATGTCCCCTTGCCCTTTTGAGGGGGCTTTACCTGAAATAATTTTTCCCCATACTTTTTGTAGGGACCATTTATATAAATTAACCATGTCCCCCCAGAGCCGTCTTTTCTCAAGACTAAATAAGTTCAGTTCTACTAACCTCTCCTCATAACTAAGATGCTCCATTCCCCTTATAATTTGGTTTCTCGTCTTTTCAAATCTCTCTAAACTCCATTACATCTCTTCTATAAACTGGGCCCCCGAAAAATGAACAGTATATTCTAAGTGAGGTCCCCACCAATGCTTGTACAGCGGTAAATTAACAATCCCTTTCCCGCGAGTCCATGCCTCTTTTAATACACGCCAATATCTTACTTGCCTTAGAGGCAGCTGATTGATTTGGTTGATTTTGTAAGGTCTGGTTCACATGTGAATGGAAACCTCCATAACAGATTTTGTCAAAAACCTAGCGCAGCATATAGCATGGTTTCATCTGTTAAAATGATGGACACCATGCTGGAAACCCAACAGATTCCATTATAGACAATGGGATCTACTGGGTGTTGGGTCCCTCATATAACAAATCCAGTGCTGCTGCTGCTGTGATGAAAGCCCCAAAAGTGAACCTTCAACGCAGAAGTGAGCCAGACCTAACATATAAGCTTCTGGTTACACCGTGGGGCACATTTATCATGGCAACGCTAGAGCAATTTGCACCAAAAAAAGATGGCGCACATGCTTTACCCCACATTTATTATGTGTTTTAGACAGTTTCTAGACCAGGCTTGCACAACATAAGGTCTATAAAGGGAGCTTGGTTTATGTAAACCTCGCCCCTCAAACATCCGTCATTCTTGTGTGGGCAGAGAAGCAGAGCCAGATGGTCCCCGCCCCCCCCCCCCCAACCTCCTGCAATATTGTGCAGGTCTGTTCTAGACACTTTTGTGCCTTGCTCAACAAAAGGGGTGTGGTTTCATGGAACGGGGCGTAGCAGAAGGTGCATAAAACAAAATTTGTGGCATAAATTAATATCACAAGGCATTATGGGAAAGGAGCTCAGAAGCTCTAGCGCCCTCTTTTGGATGTAACAAATCCACAATTTGCTTTTGACCCACTGGATCTTTGGACAGCAAGAAGGGATATTTAGCCAAGCCAGCATCGTGGAGTGCAAAAAGGCAATTTCGAATCTCCACACGCCTATACGGCGCTCTCCCTAAGGAATGATTTTCCCTTTCTGAACTACTCACTGCCTCCCTCTCAGCCAAGCTAGCATCGCTCTGCTCTGTACTGACGAGGGGCAGAACACCGAAACGGCTGTATACAGATGGGTGATGCTGGCTTGGCTAAATATCCCTTCTTGCTTTCCAAAGATCCAGTGGGTCAAAAGCAAATTGAGGATTTGTTACATCCAAAAGAGGGCGCTAGAGCTTCTCAGCTCCTGTCCCATAATGCCTTGTGATATGCAGATGCTTCATTGAGTGCAAAAAGGCAATTTCGAATCTCCACACGCCTATAAAGGCGCTCTCCCTAAGGAAAGATTTTTCCTTACTGGCATAAATTAACTAATAGAAGGTGTAAACTTAAACTAGACAGTCTAAACAGGAGCCACATTTATTAAAAATATGATGAAATTTTGCATTGTAAGGTAGGGGCCCGTCGAACATACTTTTAAGATGCGTTTTGGGGTCCGTCTAGAAGACCCAAACCCACTACAATGAACAGTGTTTTTTAAATTGTTTCAATGTAAAACACCATCAGCGTTCAGACGATTTTTAACGTTTTTCTGATGCGTCTCGGATCCCTTTCCAAAAATTGACAACAACTCTTGATCTGAAAGACCAGCAGGGCCCATTTAAAAAAATTGGGTGTTCCGCGCACCCAAAACGCATCCAAACACGCACCTTTGTGTTGGATGCATTTTGGATTTGATTGATGCAGCGTTTTACCCTAAGGGTATGTTCACACAGCGTCTTGCCTCCGTAAAACCACGATTTTTCTGATGCGCCGGGGTCCCCCAATGGGACCCAGACACGCATTTACAATTAAGGAGTTTCACGGGCAATTTAAACCACCCACAACCCCTATTTGCGGTTTCTCCCCCCTGTTTTTTTCGGGACCCAAAGAAATCAAACCCCGGGCCGATGAAACCCCGGGAACATCTCCGTTTTTGAACCCCGCTGTTGCGTCTTCCCGGCAGTGATAACTCACTGCAACCTGAAAAGCGTATTTCACCAGATGAAGACGCCTGTGAACAACCCTAAGACGTCCGTCCATTTTTAAAAGCGTTAAACATATTGAAAAATGTTTTCATCAGTCTGGTCTGTGCACCAGAAAGCTGCAAGTCCCTTTGTCAAACACACACCAAAAATGTTGGGAATATTTGGTTTTGGGTAAAAAATTCAGGGATACATAAAAAAAAAATTTTTATTTTTTTTAAAAGATCACAAATGAGTCTCTTTTCCCTTTAATCCCACACGTCCAACTTTTCAGGTTCCAGATTTTTTGCTCAATTTACATCTCTAACATCTTTCTTTTTAAAAAGGGTTTTTGTGATGGACCAAAGGGGACTCCACCTCTTGCCTTTCTGTGACCTCCAGCCTTTTGTACCTGAGATTTCAGGGACTTACATGATCTTAAAACAAAAAAATTACCACCAATTTTTTTAAGGTTATTTTGTATGAAGTGTTTTTTTCTAGAAAATAAAAGTTGGCACAGAATGAAAGAAACGTTACCGTCTGTTTGACATTGGAAGCTTTCGGTCTAATTGGATATATGAATAGTTGTTTAAGGAATTGCAAGGAATCTCCTTTTATGGACCGTATGGTGGTTATACAATTTCTTTGTAGTAAGTTTTTTGAATATTTATTCCTAAGCATCCTGCTTGAAGCCCCAAAGGCGCAGAAATCCGATCAATTTTAAGGTGGTTGGTCCAGATGTAACAATGTTAACAGAGGATGAAAGGGGGACGGGTTTTAAATCCCAAATCACACGATCCCTTAAATTTTAAAAGGGGGAATTCAGGGGCAAAAAACCTTTGGGAATTTTATGGGAAAAAGATATGGGCTCAAATTTTTGTTTTTCAAAAAAAAAAAAAAAAGAAAAATTTAGTTCATCCTGAAATTTTTAAAACCAAAAGCCAAATATCCAAAATTGTTTAAGTAGTGTTTATACTTGGGATCCATTAAACCCGGGAAGGGGGAGAGGGTCAGGAAAGGTGGGGGGGGGTGGGGGGGTGGTTTCTTATTATAGATTATAAATAACATATTACCTTTATTCGTGGGCCCTTATGATACCGGCAATAACAAATTTAAAATTGTTCTCTTTATGTTTTACTACTTAAAAACAATTTTGTAAAGAAAAAACTTTTTTTTTTGGGTCTTGTTCTTCTTTGAGGGCTCTTTTTTGGGGCTGAGCCTATTTTCTTCAGGTTATAATTTGCAGTATATGTAACTTTTTCATTACTTTTTACTGCATATTTTCTTTAGTAGGTGGGGTGACAAAAAAAAATTCAATTCTGCTGTTGGATATTTTAAAAATTTTTTTTTTTTCGTCTCTATGTTCATGGCTCATTTTTTGCAGGCTAAGCTCTAATTTGCAGTATAGGTAACTTTTTCATCACTTTTTATTGCATCTGTTCTTTAGTAGGTGACTAAAAAAATTTAAATTCTACTGATGGATATTTTTAATTTATTTTTTTATGGAAAAGTCCATGAAGGAAGCAGAACGCGATATTGGATGCTCACACTAATTTTTTTCACTGCTTTTTTTCATATTATAAACATAAATATGGATTTATGATTCGTTAATATTTTGTAAAACTTTTTACAGTAATATCTGTCACACCACAGGACCCTGAATATGCAAACACTTGATCATTTGCAAAAATTACGCCCATTATCCTGGGGAAACAGATATAACAAAACTTGTCGGCTGAGGGGGGTTTTCATTACCCCTCCTGGCTCACATTGCAATCAAGAGGCACTCAGTGATTGTGACGTGGAGTCCTGCAATATTTTCTAATGGCATAGATGCCTAAGTTGTATTGATGCACACTAATGTTAAAATGGCTAGTTATCTCCAATCCTGGCCGCTAACAGAGAAGTGCCCAAAAGAGAACACCCAAAGTTAAGATGGAAAAAATATTTGGCTTTGCAATCCCAAAAACTTTTTTTAAAAAAAAGAGCATAGGGGCACACTGTGTGGGAGCAAATACAACCAATCCAATTCACACACACTTTAACTAGAAAACTATCAAAGGGGGTAGGAATTTTTTGGGGAAACACCTGCCTTTAGGATACATTTAAAAAAATTTTTTAGGTTCTTTGTTTACATTTTTGATCAAAAATTGCCCCACTCCAATCCAAGGCACCTCAATACAGGTGGGAAAACCTAACTCTTTTCCTCTTTGGGCCCGTTTAGACCTCCCCATCAGGGGGAGAATCCCCTACAAGGGACTCGCATTAATTTTTAAAAAACCCAAAACCCAAAATCTTTTTATGTATCCTAAATACAAAATCTTTTCCAAAAATTCCTATGTGCCTTTTGATAGTTTTTTTTTTGTTAAAAGTGTTTTGTTATTGGGGTGGGCAATTATGAAGGGGCCCCTTATAAGGGTGTCCTTAAAAAGGGTTTTCCCCCCACAGACCCCGGCAATCAATAGGATATGCATCAGTGTTCTGATAATGAAGTGTGTCAAATGCTGGGGACTCGCATCTATCTCCAAGACTGGGCCCCCAACCTCTTGTTTTCAAAGTTTCAGAGCTGGTTCTACAAGATAGAGCTGCCATATACAGACACTGATGGCATATCCTATCAATAGGTCACTAAAGTGTATGGTGAGATATAACCCCTTAATGACGAATAGTATCATATCATGGAGCCTATGGGTGAAGAAACAGCATAAACCCTTCTGCTGATCTGGGGGTCCAAACTCCCAGCATTAGTACAGCTGACCATGCACCTCAGACAGCCACAGTCCTGTCGCCACGTACATAGATGCTTGGTTGAGCATTTTATTGGGGAAGAGAGACAAGCTGCAGCCAGATACCCCAGCAAATACGGAAATCCCACATGTGTCATCTTCCCTTTCATTTGCCTTGAGGGGAGGATCAGCAGGGCCCATACACATTACACTATTGGTGCATCCATCATACGGATCTATTACGGACGTGCAGCATAAAAAAGTCAGCCACATCCAGCCTGTTGCATAAGAGTATTAGATCAATGCTTATAAATGACACAGAAGCGTTACCTGTCATCTGCTCCAGTCCACACCAACGCATCAGATAAAGTGTCGGTGTCGCTGTAAATCTGTGGCCTCCCCAGGTCAGTGAGTGTGCTCCTGCTGAGACTTGTAGTGCCCAGCGAGTACTTGTCATAGCAGTGAGAATCGTCCCCTAGGGTTTCATCCAGAGAAGGTTCCCACAAGTGCATCTCCACTGGACCAATGTTTCTCTGGACACGTTTGAGGCTCTTTACCCGCACCCTCTGCATGTTATGGATAATGACAGACATCATCTCTTCCCCATGGAGACCTAGAACAAGCACAGAACAGTCCCTTAGACCCAAAAAATGCAAGATGGACCTAGAGTTTGAACATATACTTCTTCCAGACACTATTATATGTAAAAATCCTGTATTATACTCCAGGGCTGCACTATATTCCTGCTGTGCAGTCAATGTGTACATACATTACTTATCCTGTACTGATCCTGAGTAAATCCTGTATTATCTCCAGAGCTTGCGACTCACTTATTGCTGGTCGAGTCACTGTGTAAATAACATTATTAACCTGTACTGACCCTGAGTTACATCCTGTAATTATCCTCCAGAGCTGCACTCACAATGCTGTGGTGCAGCTCACTGTGTATATACATTACTTATCCATGTACTGACCTGAGTTACATCCTGTATTACTCCGAGCTGCACTCACTTTCTGCTTGGTGCAGTCACTGTGTACATTACTTTACTTATTGTACTGACCCTGAGTTACATCATGTACTTATCTCCAGGCTGCACTCACTATTCTGCTGGTGCAGTCCCACGGCTGTACATACATTACTGTATCACTTGTAAGATGACCCTGATTTACATACCTGTTTATACTCAGAGCTGCACTCACTATTCTGCTGGTGCAAAGTCACACTGTGTACATACATTACTTATCCTGTACTGATCTGGTTACATCCTGTACTTATAACTCCAAGGCTGCATTCACTTTTCTTGTGGTGCAGTCTCTGTGTACACTACATTTACTTATCCTGTACTGATTTCCTGGTTACATCCTGTATTATACTTCCAGAGCTGCATCAGCTCTATTCTGCTGGTGACAGTCACTGTGTACATACCATAACTTATCTGTCATGATCCTGAGTTACATCCTGTATTATACTCCAGAGCTGCATTCACTTTCTGCTGGTGGCAGTCACTGTGTCCTACATTTACTTATCCTACGTACTGATCCTGAGTACATCCTGTATTATTCTCCAGAGCTGCACGCACTATTCACTGTGGTGCACTCACTGCTGTACATACATACATGACTTAGCCTGTATGTCCTGAGTTACCATCCTAATATTTAGTACTCCTGAGCTGCACTCACTATTCTGCTGGTTGCAGTCACGCTGTCCGTACTTACATTATTACTCTGTACTGATCCTAAGTTCATCCAGTATTATATTCAGAGCTGCACTCACTATTTGCTGGTGCAGTCGCTGTGTAATACCATTACTTATCCTGTACCTGCACCTTAGTTTCACATCCTTGTATATATCTCCAGAAGCTGCATATACTCACTATTATGCTGGTGTTGCAGTCACTGTGTACTTCCATTACATTATTACTCCTGTATGAACCTGAGTTACTTCCTCGTATTATACTCCAGTGCCTGCACTCACATTTGCTGGTTGCAGTACTGTGTACATCATACTTATCCTGTATGATCTAAGTTAATCCTGTATTATATCAGAGCTGCATCACTATTCATGCGGGTGCAGTCATGTACATTTACATTATAGTTTCCTGTACTGATCAGAGTTTACATTCTGTATCTCTTTTATTAAAAACTTTTAGAAAAACATAACAATAAATCAATACAAAAACTCTTCACCGAAATTGCTGCTTGAAGCCAATATACAGGACAATGCACCTCATCCTCGGTTTTAACTATACACCGATTTCCAGACCAAACAATTCATTGGCCCACAAAGCCAAACTATTTACAAAATTTACACCACAATAATACATTATATAATACAACCAAGATGCTCTGGCACGGTCTTGAATCAAAGAAAAAAAAAGGAGAACAAAAACAGAAAACACAAACCTAACATACAAACAACAACAACGCCACACTCAATTTTCCCTTTTTTTTTTTCTTCCCCCTTTCCTCCACCAACAAAATCCCCAATAAGAAAAAAAAAAAAAAAACCAACACAGCACCCACACTTTTTTTTTTGGTTTCTTATACTTTACTTTTTCCTTTTTTTTTTGGCCCTGAAACTGACCCCGCATCCCATGCCCTCAGCACCACGTGGTTGACGGACGTCCCGTGAATCGTCAGGATATTTTGGTCTTTTTTTTCCCCTCACAAAAATATCCCCAAAGGTCCTCAAAGTCCCATAATACCCCATACAAGACCCTCCCCCCTTTTTCCCCCACCCAACCTAACTTAAAGCCAATCACCCAAAATATATAATATACAAAATATACAAACTTACAAGAATAATATACTATAAATGAAACCCAACCACACATCTCAGACTTTCCAGACACCCACAAAAGCCCAAGTTGGCACCTGCAAGCCCTATATCCTACACGTCACCACACACAAAACAATAATCCTCACACGTGCAGAATCATGCCACCACCAGGAAGGGAGACGACAAGCTAGGGTACTCCAACAGGCCCTAAGCCCCTCCAATGGAAAGCGAGGCTCTACCCGCCCCCGAGCTCTCGTTATCAGACGGAGCGCATCTTCACCGGTCACCGAGAATGTTCCTAACCCCCTTCATTCCACGGGGGTAAGATTTTCCGCTGGGTCCGATGACTAAGCACCCGCGCGTGCCACGTGTTGTACCTAGCCACTAAGCTAACTAGAAAATAACGTGCTTTCGGTTCCCGACCTCCCGGTGTCTGACATGCTCCATAGCCCATTCCGGCATAGGAGAGACCCGGCCAGCCTGGGCCAGCCAATGGATGCTCCCCACCTGGTGTATAACCTCTGTGTTAAACGGGACAATGATCACCGCGAAGTGGTCCAAGCTCTCAGCAGGCCACAGCACTCCTCTCGAGGGGACACCCCGACTACTCGGAGCTCTACACTTAAGATTGTCCACACACACAGCTTTCCATGGAATGCAGCGCAAGCCCAGAGGTCCATAACGTCGGGGGATCTGGTAGAATTAAAAGGTCGCACCAACCTCCAGACCCCGGCTTGGGCGAGTTCCTGAGGGCCAGAGGTTTCTGGAAATGGGTCAACGGAACCCTTTTTGTCCAGGGAATTTCCTCGACTGAGTCTGATTTCCCACATCCCAGGACCCCACCGACGCAGAAGAACCTTTCAGAACACAGGCGAGCGTAGGCTGGGATGATGCCATGAGGCCCGTGGCAAGTCCTTCCACTTGCCTCCTGTCTCCCATTCTGGAAGAAAGGCCGCAACCCATCCCCGCACAGGAGAATCACCCCCGCGGAGGACGCCCTCTCCTTTTCCAGGAGGTCTGGCAGGTTGATTCTTAATATAAGGTGATCACAAGGACACACAGGGTTGACCATACCAACCCCTCTAGTCTCTGTACCGGTAAGTAAAACCATCACTCTTGAGAGGTACAGGCCTATTACCCCCATAACATCAGAAGAATCAGACCTGTAGGCTCCGAGTCCAGCTAGCGTACCGGCAAGATGCACACACTGCCCAGATTCAACAAGCAAAAGGGGAAGCAGGTTATGTTTAGATTAATAGTTAACCTTTCCTGAGGGTCAAAGACAAAACTCTTCAAATGATCACCTTCTAAGCGGCAATCTTAGCCTGGCCGCTCCCAGTTTTGAGTTGCTGTACAATCCCTTGAGTCAATTTCAATGCGGAGAACTTTTGCTGACCTCCTGTGGGGATCTGGAAGGGTGTCCGGGAGCTCAAACCAGGATCTCCTCCTCCACAGCCAGAGACTCTCACACTTATCCCAGTGATCTTGGACCAGATGACTTCTGTGTAGCCTTTCTACCTCTGACAGCAGCCCACTCCGCCTCCCTGCGAGGGACCGATGAGGGTTTCTACTACATCAGCCTGTACAGCAACCACCTCAGAGTGGCCTCGGCAGCCGCCCGGTCCATCCCGGGACCACACCGCACTGGTCACATCCATCTCCTAAGGAAAGGAAACGATTGCAAACACATTACTGTCAGCGGGCTCCAGCGGAATCCTGGGAACCGACCCACCTCACTAAGGAGCAGGCCAATCAAACCGTTAACAAGTGGGAACCTCTCTCCCCTGTGTACAAGGTCTTAGCCCATCAAAAACCTCCCCGAAAAAGCCATATCTCAGGAGGAAGGACCAGAGGTTATCATGGTTAACATGATCAATGCTTTTGCCTGATCCAAAGGAAAGCAGGTACCCCTCTCCAGTGACACGGACCCTGCCCTGCTCACCCCGCTTCCCGGACACTGAGCCACAGGCACTAAACGTACTTGCGGACTGGAACAGAGCAGTGACTGGGCCCTGAAAGGAGCTGGGGTGTAAACTTCACCAAAACCGATTAACAAGCACTTTGCAGAATCTTTCTGTCACATTGACGAAGCGACTATGGGACGCAATTCTCAATGTGGGAGGGATCTTTACCCTTTGAAAGAAGGGACCAAAGCTGCCCTCACTCATTGACCTTTGGCAGAATGTCTGCGGAGCAGAAACACTCTTTTATTACTTCAGTTCAGAGGGGGAACCACAACAGGTTGTCCATAAAGGTCTTATAAAATCAGATGTTAAACCATCTGGTCCTGGCGATTTTTGGGGGGCGAGCCCTCGAGCCAGGCTCCGATTTCTCTTCTCTGATCTCTCCTCGGTCTAAAACATCAAGAGCGGGGTTACTCCTGGTTCAGACCAGTTTTCAGCCAGGATAAGCGACATCCCTCCCGATCAAGATCCCTCTTTTCCAATGAGATTGGTAGTAGGATCCTGCGACATCCAAGATCCCTGATCTGGACCCTTCTCAGCGGACCCTGAACTCTCATCAGTCCCAGACACATCTTACTATTCACTGACATCTTGCAGTTCTGTAAAGGATCGGGCAGAGCGGTATTCCCATAATCCTCTCAAATACCAAAGATGCGTGTCTGTCTTACTGACAACTCTATGAGCAAGACTTCACTCTGGATACTCCTCCTCGCGGCTACCCCATTCGAGACAAGAATTCGAGTTTCCTCCTCAGGACCCTGGTTTACAGGCCGATACCTGCTAAGGCTCCTGAGGCTCGAGAGCTAGGTGGAAAAACTTGGCCACCCTTATGTTTGAACATTCCCCCACTAGCCTTACTAATGCCCAGGACCCCTTCAATGGTATTGGCTCTTGAAAAAAAATCCTCAAAGGATGTCTCTGATCTCCGCTCTCAACAAGAGAGACGAAATGAGCCCTCAGTAACTCTTACCATACGAGGGCGGTCTCTGTAACATTAGAGGAAAACAAAATTTACGTGGTCGGGAATTCCACCTCCACAGAGACACCACTGAAGGGATGGCCTCCTCTTTAACTAAAATGTCTTCCTTAGACTTACAGCTACCCTTTGATAGGTGAACTCGTGATGTTGGCTGGGGGCCGCGGACATTGGAAGCGTGGTCTGTGCCTGTTGTGGACACTCACAAGGCGCGCCTCACTAGCTATGCTATCAAGCGACGCTGTCATAAGTCGTTGGTCTCTGGAACTCCCTGTCTGGGGCTCGTGGCAGATTGAAGTCCCTCAAAGACACCTGCCGACCTGTAAAATGATAGCGGCCTTGATCCTCAATAAGAGACACTTCCTTCTGGTCCCACTTGGATGGGGAGCCATAGTTGTTAACTAGGACGATAAGTTCCCTGTCCTTCATGCACGGACATCTAAGATCAAGAAACTCCCCATTTCTAATTCAATCACCCGTCGGCATTGTACCGGTGCTGTAAAAAGTACGGCCACTCCGCTATACGGCTCGGCTGCAAGGGACCAGTTGGAGGCTCCGCGTCGCCACTCCCTTTTAGCCTTCTAAACATGCGCTGGAAATTCTGGGCAGCCTGGTCCACTGCAGAAAAAGCATGTCTGCGCTCTAACGCGGCCCGAAAAAAACAAAATGCCGAATAACCGAGCCGTATCTGACTTAATGCTGGCAAAGTTTAATGGATGCCAGCATGCAGCGGAGGGGGGCACGCCACCTGGGTGATTGGAATTAGACGGCTTTCTTCTTCCCTGCAGTTTGCCATTCTCACATCAGACGACGGGTTTGTCACTTTTCAAGGGACAAGATTGTGTCCATACCCTCGTCCTGGTCCTCTGGTTCTAGGCCAGTCCATCCCCTAGAGACATGTTTTCCCAGCGGGACAGGGACTCGGCCCTGACGGCCATGATGT
Organism: Phyllomedusa bahiana; assembly: GCA_025379985.1. Classification (NCBI taxonomy): domain Eukaryota; kingdom Metazoa; phylum Chordata; class Amphibia; order Anura; family Hylidae; genus Phyllomedusa; species Phyllomedusa bahiana. The sequence goes on along the minus strand of JAODAL010013461.1, from coordinate 53,848 downwards.
ACACCGCACAGCTTCCGGAACCTACACGGCCCCCTCCTCGATGAGGTGGCGATGTCACCAGGGCAAAGGAACGGCTTTGAGAGACAATCAGGAAGGGGGTTCGGTTATACCTCTCCTTTGGCATCTGCGGTCGGGTGGGAGAAGATCTTACTCCCCTTTCGTTTTACCCTGCTTCTCTCTTGCCATCTTCCTCTTTCCACATCCCTGCTAGGGCCCATGGGGGGGGTGTTGAGGAGACGGCACCTTCTCTTTTTGGAGGCCCCTAGATTTCCTAGTTCAGTTCACTATCCTTTTGGGCGTCAGTGTAGTCATCTGCTACGCGAGCGGGTCAGAGGTCACCACAGAATCCCCAGGTGCCTGTGGTCCTGAGATTTCGCCATTCCGCTATCTTTGGCAGCTTTTCCTGCCGCCTTAGTTGGGGCAGTAGTCTTCTGCTTACCTTTTTCCCTCACTGGGCCCCTCCACTCCTTCACCGCTGCCACGTCTCCCCCCAGCAGAATCAGCCTCATGAGCTTTCTCCGCGGCGGGGGTATTGACGCCAATACGGCAAAGGAACGTGGAAGCGGGCTCTGAACGGGTGTTCCCAATTGGTCACATAAGTGACACGAATATGTGCCACAGGACGCAGAGGTGACTAAGGCACCCCACATCAATGTAGCACTTGATGCGCGGTGCAGCTGCATGAAATGGTGGGGCTGCCGCAATGTGAACAGCCTCAGGCTGACAACTGTAGAAAATATCTGTAAGCGATCCCTTCCGCGGATGGTAGCAGATGGTATATGGGTAACGAATTCCCAAAAACCTAGCTGACATAAATGTCCAAGCCCCTGACCAGATTCGCCAGATTCCGTCCCTGATTCTTTTGAGGGGACACACCAACCCTCCCCGTATCGGCCATGACTGTCAATTAAAGCAGGAGTGTACTCGTATACGAAGTTAGAATACGCGTCTACCTCTTTCTCGTTATTCTGGACGAGACCACCGCCTGGACAGCCAAGTCTCGCCAGCCGGGCTCGTCTCAGGTTCGACTAGAAGAGCTAAGGCCCTTCGGAACGAACAAAAGCTGACTCGAAATCAGGGTCCCATATGGAATGTATCTAAGGATAGATGTCTGCTTGCCTGGATGCCATCTTGAGCACGGAGCTCAATCCTACTTTTGCCCCTTGGGGGACATGTATCATTGCCAACCACCTCAGACGGCTACATTCCCTACAGAGGCCTACCCTGCACGGGAGTCAGGAGGGAGACCATGGTGGTCTGCACGCCCCTTGCTCTAGGAAGTGCGAGGCATGCTCTCTATCCAGCAACGGTTAGCATCAACTCCTTACCCTCATACATTGATCGATCGCTCAACTCTCTTTAGAGGCCTCCACAAGACGTTGTTGCAGAAGAGCCGTCCCAAGAAACCAGTGGACAAGCGTGGGACCCCCCCTCCCCCCAGCCGCGAATAGCATAACTGCCATACAGGGCAATGTCACGCCTTGGGGGGGGCAACCGGCCCAGGCCCCCCTCCCTCCACTCTTCCAAGATGACCTCCACCACCCCACCTCCTTCAGAAATCCAAACCACTTCATAAGTACATTTGTGCCCCATTCTTCCCCACACCACTCACCCACATCCACAGGCTCAGATTAGAAAATCAACAAAAACGTTTCCCCTCCCCTCCTCCTCGTCTGATCCCCCACATTACTTACCCTCCTCTTCCTACTGGCGGAACGGTGAGATGGGTGCATATAATGGTAGGGTACTCAGATCCCTGGGGGACCTGGGGCCAGAGTAGTATAGTGCACCCCACTCGGACAGTCCGCCTAGTACCCTTATGGGGCCAGCACAGCCTGCTTACCAGGGTTAGGAAGCCCACCCCACCCCTGCTTTACCATTCCGGTTCCATCCGGTACCGTTTTTTGGGCGCCGCTGATTCCAGGGACTGAAACGTGCTGATCCTTTTTAGGCGCCGCTCCTCCTGGACAGCAGCCCAATACAAAAACAGGTTTTTGTCCCCGGCTAGCTGACGACAGGGAGCCGGGGGCTTGAATTGCCTCACTCATCCCAGAAACCTCATCCTCCTGGGGAGGAACGGGAGCAGAGACCCGGAGGAGGGAACAAACACACCAGCAGCTAGCAGCCAGCAACAACGCGCCCACCTTCACTGAAACACCCACCAAGTGATTGGCTGACCTGAAAGAGCTGCACTCATATTCTGCTGGAGAGCGTTCCCACTGTGTACATACATTATTATCCTGTAATGATTGGTTACATCCTGTATTAACTCAGAGCTGCACTCATTATTCTGCTGGTGCATCACTGTGTAATACATTACTTATCCGGTACTGATCCTGAGTTCATCCTGTATTATATCCAGAGCTGCACTCAATATTCTGTGGTGCAGTCACTGTGTACATACATTACTTTTCCTGTACTGATCCTGAGTTACACCCTGTATTATACTCCAGAGCTGCACTCACTTTTTCTGCTGGTGCAGTCACTGGGGTCCATAATTACATTACTTATCCTGTACTGATCCTGAATACATCCTGTATTATCCCCAGAGTTTGCACTCACTATTTGGGGTGCAGTCACTGTACATACATTACTTATCCTGTACTGATCCTGAGTTACATCCTGTATTATACTCCAGAGCTGCACTCATAATACACTTCTGTGCATTAGGCTATGTCTCCCTTGTCTGTAGAGTCACCTCTTATTTTGGAGTGTCTCAATCGCTGTTGAACCGAGTGATACTTTTCCCTCAATTGAACCCGCACATCTTCAGGATTCGGAAACGCTCGGACCATGATCTCTGCAACCTATAGAAAGACAATCATATTAAAGAACGTAAAGTTAACACTGAGGAGGATTCGGCGGTTTCTGGCACAGGGAGCGGTGCTGCTCTTTTGCGGCATCTGCTTTACCTTGGTCACTGGCGGCAGCTCGCTGATCAGGCTGAGGATGAGGTCTTGGATCAGCTCTTCACAGTTTGTAGCCCTGGTGAATGGCAGCATGCGACATGCCCACTCCAGAGCCTCGAAGCAATGCTCGATCACACAGGAGTCAATCTCATCTGCACTCTAGAGGAGACGGGAAGAGACCTGCTGTCAGACTATCTCCTAACACCATGGATATCACACTCATATCTCTGGCTGGTGTCGAACTACAACCCCCAGCATTTCATAAATTACTTAAAGTTAAAAAAATACAAAAAAACACCTCAGCATTATCCAATCCAGAGTGACCATACTGGACAGCGGGTCCTCTGTCATTCCCTATTACAGTTTATCAGGCACTAGACAGAACAAGGAGTTGACTGCATCCAGTATTCCCATAGCACCAGATTGCAGGACACATGTGAACCTCAATGGGGTGTGTCTTGGATATTTGTTTTCCCATTTCTTGCAGATCTACAGATGGAGCAACAGGGTTTTCTGATTTTACACAAAGTTTAATTATATAAATGAAAAGTTCTACAACTTTCTAATAGACTTTGCGTTTCTATCTCTAACCTTTCTCAAGATATGTTCGCTGTCTGAGAATGAGAACACAATTGTTCATACTTGGACTTAAATGGGTTGTCTCACTACAGGGATTGCTGCTTTTTTGTTAAAGATCTTGCAAAAACAAGTCACTTTGCAATATGTGTCCATTAACCGTGTCCTACCTATTCCTAGATATCCCCTCTTGTATGGGCTGCAGCAGCTACTCAGGTCGCTATAGCTACAGACCTGTTCAATCTCTCCTGATAGGCTGCCAGCGCTGGTTGCTATAGCTACAGACCTGGCTTCTACTGCAGCCTAGTAGAAGCCAGTAAACATGCCTCTGAATTCAAAATGGAACCAAGAAAGCAGGACTGAGATAAGATGAATCAATGTGGTAAGACAATCTATTTAACTAGTCCTGCTCTGAGCTGAGAAGTGGACATAATTGTATCTAGTTTATACAATACTCTGTGAGATAAACAGCCATGTCTTCAGACTGATACACAGTGTATAGCCAATCCTGCTCTCAGTTGAGAAGTAGATGCAATGGAATCCTGTTTAGACAATGCTCTGTGAGCTAAACAGCCTGGACTCCAGACTGATACATTGTACATAGCTAGACCTGCTCTCAGCTAAAAAGTGGGTACAGTTGTATCCAGTCTAGATAATGCTCTGTGAGCTAAACAGCCTGGACTCCAGACTGATACATTACACATAGCTAGACCTGCTTTAGGCTGAGAAGTGGAGACAATTGTATCCAGTCTAGACAATGCTCTCTCAGATAAAAAGCATGGACTCTAGACCGATACTGTGTACACAGCTATTCCTATTCTCAGCTGAGAAGTGGATACAATTGTATGCAGTCCAGACAATGCTCTGTGAGCTACACAGCCTGGACTCCAGACTGATACATTGTACATAGCTAGTCCTGTTCTTGGCTGAAAAGGATACAATTTTATTTTGTCTAGACTATACACTGTGAGTTAAACATTAAAGGGGTTTTCTCAGTACAGGCTTTCGTGGACATCTTAAGATTTCTCTCTCTCTTACAGCTTCAAATCCAGAAGTGTATCTCTCCTCCCAGTGATGGTGACATCATTATTCTGTGGGAGCAGTGGAAGGGAGAGGATGTCACAGCTCTGTAGACCTCCTGCAGTGGTCAGTTCTCATGCCTGCAGAGCTGTCACCTCCCTCCAAAAGCTCCTTGTAACCAGAACACCTGCATTGCTGTGGATAATCTGACCGTTATTTTGTCTTTTTTTTTTTTTTTTTACGCAATGGGGAACGGGTTATGGCCTCGGTTTGCGGATTAAGCTGTCCCTCTTTACATTGAACAGTTCACGTTCCAGCCAAAAACTGGGCGGAAGAATGAACATGTTCTACGTTTTTCAGAATGCCAGCGGTGTAAAAATCGTCCGTAAGAAAATCCGTTCAGTGGGGACTACTGAATGGATTTTCTATTGAAGTCTATGCAGATGGTTGACAGTCTGTTTTCAAATCCGAAAACCGTCTGAAAATCCGACTGAAAACCCTTGACATGTGGACAGGCCCTAACATAGCCAACACTCTCTGCTAGTTTACTACGATGCTCACAGAGCATTGTCTAGACTGGATACAAATGTGTCTACTTCTCAGCAGAGCACAGGACTAGCTATGTACAATGTATCAGTCTGCAGTCCAGGCAGTTTATCTCACATAGCATTGTCTGGACAAGATACAACTGTATCTGCTTCTCAGCTGAGAGCAGAACTAGCTGTGTACAATGTATCAGTCTGGAGTCCAGGCTCTCTAGCTCACAGAGCATTGTCTAGACTGCATACATTTGTATCTAATTCTCAGCAGAGCACAGGACTAGCTGTTACAATGTATCCATCTGGAGTCAGGTGTTTAGCTACAGAGCATTGTCTAGACGATCAATGTATCTACTTCCAGAGCACAAGACACTATATGCAATGTATCAGGATGGAGTCCAGGCTGTTTAGCTCACAGAGCATTGTCTAGACTGGACACAACTATATTCACTCTTCAGCTTCACATTTAGGTCTCAAACATATAACTTGTAAAAAAGGGAAGAATTTCAATAAACTATTAAAAACATGTAGTAGTTATAATTGATAGAAATGTAGTTTTATTGATATAAACTTAAGATTTTTTCCTTGTCATATTGAGTTATAATGTGATTGTGTCTATGAGAAGTATTAAAGGTCTCCATAATTGACATGTAAATCCATAAAAAGTACCTTAAATAATTTGCCGCTGTCTCTGGCTTTCTGGTAGCGTCTGCAGCTGATAGACAATTGCTCCCGGACGTGCAGCATCCAGCACAGGGCACAGAGCTCTCTGAAGCACACTGCGGAGACAGAAGGGTCTGCTTGTAAAATGTGTCCTCCTTACCATCTACCGGCTTTATCCTCTACTTCAGAAGATGATTTTATGTAGACTTCCAATTTTGTCCAAAAAGATAGTACCAGAAGTATGAACAACTGAATAAGGAGGATGCAATTCTCCGTACAGTTGTGTGGTCAGAGGACTACTGAGCGGGGGAAAATGGTGAGTGGTGCACTAAAGCTGAAGCCCCTATATTCTAAGCAGTGGTCAGAAATAGCCATACACCTTCACTTAAAGGGGTTGTCTCACTACATTGATTCATCTCACCCCAGTCCTGTTTTCTTGGTTTCATTTTGAATTCAGGGGCGTGTTTACTGGCTTCCACTAGGCTGCAGTAGAAGCCAGGTCTGTAGCTATAGCGACCAGTGCTGGCAGCCTATCTGGAGAGATCAAACAGGTCTGTAGCTATAGCAACCAGTGCTGGCAGCCTATCAGGAGAGATCAAACAGGTCTGTAGCTATAGCAACCAGTGCTGGAAGCCTATCGTGAGAGATCAAACAGGTCTGTAGCTATAGCGACCTGAGGAGCTGATGCAGCCCATACAAGAGGGGATATCTAGGAATAGGTAGGACACTGTTAATGGACACATATTGTGAAGTGACTTGTTTTTGCAACATCTTTAATATAAAAAGCAGCAATCCTTGTAGTGAGACAACCCCTTTAATAAGTGATATAATTCCCCTTTAAATGGTACAGACATTAATTACCTAATACAACATTTTTAAGGGAACGTGTTATCAGAAAATATGTTTTATGTTAATGTTTATGTTTTTTTTTTATTTCCCATATCACTATCAATATTTTCAAAAAATCCTGCAGTTTTCAGTTTGGCCACTAGGCCTAATCCTGTTCTGTAGAGAAGGAAACTTCAGCACTCTCCTCATTCTCAGCACAGACAGGATTACACTGAAAGATGACACCAATGTGTATAGATAACACAGGATCCATCAGTCACAATAGGAGATGTCACAGCTACCCCCCTCCTCCCTACACACCAACTTCTTCCCAGGTCACAGAGCATGCCCAGAAAACTCCCCTATAGAAGTCAATGGGTCTGCTCCTGTTCACAGGCTCCTATGTCCATGATGCTGCTGCTCACAGAACATGCCCAGAAAACTCTCCTATAGAAGTCAATGGGTCTGCTCCTGTTCACAGGCTCCTATGTCCATGCCGCTGCTGCTTGCAGAGCATGCCCAGAAAACTCTCCTATAGAAGTCAATGGGTCTGCTCCTGTTCACAGACTCTCTATAGTCCTATGAACGGGTTTTTGCCTCACTGAGCTGCTCACAATAAAAACCTCCTATAGAAGTCAATGGGTCTGCTCCTGTTCACTGGTCCTATGTCCATGATGGTGCTCACAGAGCATGCCCAGAAAACTCTTCTATAGACATCAGTGGGTCTGCTCCTGTTCACAGGCTCCTATGTCCATGAAGCTGCTGTAAAGCATCTCTCTAAATGGTGATAAAAGCAGCTCAAGCTGCCTCCATCATCCTATACAGACAACAGAATCCCATACAGTGAACATGGTAGAAAACAAAATACCCATTGAAATTGTGGTGGCTTTTTTTTGATCAGTTTGCCTCCTCAACAAATTGGAATAAAAGTGATAAAGTCACATGTACCCCAAAATAGAACCAACAAAAACCACACTCCAACCCATGAAAAATGAGCCCTCAGTTGGGTCTATAGATGGGAAAATAAAACTCCTAAAAAATTGCACCATTGCATTTATTTTCTTATTCCATCCTACAACCAAATTTTTTTTTTTGTTTGGGGAATTCCCCAGAACATCATTTGGTACCGTCAATGGTACCATTCACTGCAGGTGGGATCTGCATTTATCAGACTGATGGCACATGCTAGTGGTATACCATCAAAGTCTATGGTGGTAAAACCCCTTTAACTTGGAATAAGCCCTTTAATGTGATGAATGACTTCTGCTTCAGTCTATTACATTATATCTACCTGTTGTACATATTAGTGATAATCCAACAAGGAGCCAATGTGTAAACTTCCATTATTCTCTTTTTATCTCCCCAGCTCAATCGTACCTACTACACTGCAAGACACCAGGTCGGTCATAGGTTCCCCACTTGGTCCTGGCTTAAGCAGCACGGTCCGACTGTTGGCGTAGTTCAACAAGTTCTCTGGCAGCGACTCCAGAGGAGGCAGCGAGGCCTTAGCTCTAATCTGAGAACAAAAAATTCATAAGTATTTAAAAAAAAAATGTAGATGCTTTTTAGTACGAGTATATATTATTCTTGAATGTATACATGTACATCAGCCATAACATTAAAAACCTCCTTGTTAATCTCGTGCAAGTCCCCTTTGTGCTCTGACCTTTCGAGGCCTGGACTCCACAAGATCTCTGCAGGAGTCCTGGGGTATGTACACCAAGATGTAAGCAGCAGATCCGTTAAAGGGGTTGTCTCACCCCGCTGTTTCACAGAGCCATAAGCAGTTTTAGATTAAAGCTTTCTGTCTCTTCCTGGTCAGGCTGTTGGTGGTTCGATAGCAGTGATTGGCATAGTAGCTCCATATTCCCAGCTCTTCTAATTGCGTTGACATGAGAGCAAGAAATTTTACCTATAGTGCAGAGAGCTTCAGAGCTCAAAGTAAACAATAAGGGCCACATGTATGAAAACTGTCTAGGTCTAAAACTCTCTTTGTTGCCCACAGCAACCAAAAACAGCGCCCCTTTCATTTCTCCATAGCACTATATGAAACGGGCACTTTCATTGTATGCAAAAAGAGGAAAAAAAGAGGGGGGCACAATAGTGTTTTTACGTTTTAAAAAATTTTAGGTTTTGGGAAAAACAGTTGGATTCTCCCCCTTGGGTTTTGGGGGGCCCCTTATAATATAGAGGCAAAAACACTCACATGGGTTTTGCGGGGCAATTTTTTTAACCGTAGCCCTTAGTACGGCAGCCGGGGTTTCACGGATGTCCGCCCCGAGTCCGGTGGGAAAAAGGGACGCCAAATGAAAAAAAAAATTTGGAAACCCGGCCCCCAACGTTGCAAAATTAAAAAAAAGCCCGAGCAAAAGGGGCTTTTATTTTAAAAAAAAGTATTTATTTTTTAAAATGCAAGATTTTACTTCACAAAATTAAAAAAAAAACATAAGATTAAAATTTAGGTTTCCGGAGGAGCCCTGTTCATCAGAAGTTTACATTTTTTTTTTTTGTTCAAACAGAATAATTAAAACGAAAATTTGGGGTTGAAATTGGAATCCCAATTGTGTCTGCCCCAATGACGTCCCAGGGGGGGGGTTTTCAGTGGTGTTACTGAAAGACATTGGAGAAAGAATGTGTCTTTTTCTGAGAGATAAAAGAAATTTTTGGGGACAGAGGAAATGTTTAAGGGAAACATTGGATGAGAAAATTTTCGTCAAAAGATAGAGCATTGTTGGAAAAAAAAAAAAAAAAAAGGAAGAAAAACCTTTTAAATGCAGGGAAGGGGGGAACCCCAAAGAGGGGCTATGTGAAGTAGCCTTTATTAAACGGCCCCGGATAACGGTTTAGTTGTTTTGGGTTTTTAATTTTTAAAAAGTTTGGTGCTTATAGCTAGTCCCCGCGATTTTAGTTTAAAACACAGGGTAAAAAAAGTGACAATTTTAAAAATATGTGTAATTTTTTACTTGGGGTGCTGAAAAATTTAAAAACCCTTTGTGAATTTGGGGGGGGGGAAAATGGTGGGCCAATAGTAGGGCTTGGGACAATTTAAAAATAGGCGCTAAAATATCCGTCTAGAGGGCAAACAAATGACATTCAAAATGTTAACGTGAATGGTCGTGATTGGTATGTTAATTGGGGAGATTTTTGGGTTTTTCCAATCACAGGGGAGTTTACTTGTGGGGGGAAAAAAAATAGAAAAATAAATTTTACTTTAAAAGAACTGAAACGGGGCGGGGTTGTGGATGAGTTTGGGAAAGCGGGTTGTAGGGTTCCCGGGGGAAAAAAACTACCATTGGCAGTTTTACTTACACGTGGAATGTATTATATTCACTTATAATAGGGAAAATTTTTTGGTATTTTTGAAAAGAACTTTCTGATGAATACCCGGAAGTACCGGGTATTCTACAGTTTGAATGCCCACTAAAAAAATTTAAAATTTTTTATTAATAAAAAAAATTTACGGTGGTTTTTACCAAGAAAGAAATTGAATTTTAAAAAATCAAAAATTTTTTGCAACGGAATTTTTTAAGGTGCAACCCTTTTAAATTTCATGGGGTACAAACTCCTAGGGTAGTTTTACTGGCGAAAAATTTTTTTATTTGATTTATAAAAGGGAAAGGGTTTTTGGGGACTTCAAAAAAAGAATTCCCTTTGTTGGCTAAGGGGTTTTTCAACGCAGAGGAAAAAAAAAAATATTTTATTAGAGTTGTTATTCCTCCATATATTTATTTGTATAGAAAATAAATAGTATTGGGGAAAGGAGCCCAAAAAAAATTTGAAACTTCGTGGTTAAAGTTTCTACATGAGAATAAGAAAGATATAATTTTAAAAGGACGAGTATAAAAAAGGAAAAAAATTTTTAAAAAAAACCCGTGTCCAAATTTACACTTTTGTGGTGAAAAAACCAAAAAGTGGATTTTTTTAAAAATTAAAAAAAAGCTCTGTTTTCAGGTCCTGATAACATGTGTGAAAAATAAAAATTTGTTTTTTTTTGATACACAACTTTTATATATATATAATAAAAGACGTTCATTCTTTTTTTTTCTTTCTATTTTGGACTGTAGTTTCTGTCCAAAAGAACTGCTAGTAAAAAGTGGGTCCTGACATGTTATAAATAAATAAATAAACTATACTTCCCGATATTCAAAAATCTTGAAGTGTGGTATATTGTATTAGAGGGAAGTTTAATATATAAGTTCAGTGGCGTTTTTATTGGGGCCCTTTTTTTTGGGTAATTTTTTGTAGCCTGTAAAATCCAATTCATTTCCCCCTTTGGAGGGTTGTGAGCGATTGTGTTGTTCAAGGAAAAAAAAGGTATCTATAGGGGGAATTCTTTTGGCCTTTAAAATCTTTTTGATGGAAAAAAATTGAGGTTTGGGGGGGACATATGGAGCCTTTTCGCCCGTTTAATGGGTGCCCCCATGGCCATTTAAAGGGGGAAGATGTTGGGGGGGGGAGGTTCTGCACGTTTTGAATGTTTCAAATTTTTCAAATTTAATCACGTAAATCAAAAAAGGCTTTTTTTAATTTTAAATTCATTTTGTTTATTAGGATATGTTATTTGGGGGGTATTAGAAGTGATTTGTGTTTTTTTTGCAAAAATTTCTTGGGCCCGCCAAAAGGCACTGTGGAAGCCCCCATGGGGGAAATGCCAGGGTTTAAAAGGGGAAAGTTCTTTGGGGGGTGTCCATGGGTTTTTTGATCCCGGGTAGGGGCTAATTGAAATTTTTTTTATTTTTGGGTCTCCTGTAGACGATTTTCCCGGGTTTCTTGGGGAACAATTTGGGCCCCCCGAAAGGGTCTTTTTTTAAAAATATGCCAAAGTTGATCTAAAAAGTGTTTTTAATTTTTGTTTGGGAAGGGATTGTATCTAGTGATTTGGAAAACTGAAATTTTTTTTGAAGTTTTTTCTCCCCATTTCTGGGCTTTTTTCCAAAAAAGTTTTTTGGGGTAAATTTTGAATTCTTTTTTTGCATTTTGAAATTTGATGTCTGGATATTTTTTTCTTTGATTGTTCCAACTATGTATCCCAGGCCCGTATCAGAGCTATTTTTTTTTTTAAAAAAATCCACTTTTTTTATTCACCAATAAAAAAGGGTTTAAAATGCACTGGGGTTTTATTCTTTTCCTTTTTATACTCGTCCTTTAAAATTTTTTCATTTTTTTATTCTCATGTAGAAAAATTATCCCCCTTTGTTTCTAGTTTTTTTCTCAAATTAAATTCTATTTATCTTCTTTTAATATATATTTTAGGGGGAATTTAATACTTTAATTTGAAATTGTTTCCTCTGCGATTGAGAATACACTAGCGCGAACAAATTTATTTTTTTTTGTTCAAGTACCCTAAAAAATTCCTTTTTAAATCATTTTATTTTATATTTTGCGCCCCCGTAATAATACCCTAGGGGGGCTGTACTCCCTTGTATTAGAAAGTGCACCTTTTAAAAAGTTCCCTTGCAATAATTTTGATTCTGAAAAATTTTGAATTCTTTTTTGGTAACACCAACCCTGATGTTTTTATTTTATTTCAGTATTTTTTTTTGTGGGCATTACATGTAGAATAAAGGTACTGGGTATTCATCAGTTTTGGGTTATTCACTATACCTAAAAATTTTATTTTTAAAGTGAAATATTTAACATTCCCCGTGTCAGTGAAACTGGCCATTGGGAGTTTTATTCCGTGAACCTTTTTAAACGCATTCCCTCCCCATTCCCCGGAAACGACCGTGATCATTTTTCTTAAAGTAAATGTATTTTTTTTATGTGTTTCCCCACAGAAATAGTGCCTCTGTGATTTGGGCTATCAAAATCCGCCCAAAAATTTTAAAAACCAAACACGACCATTTGAATTTTTAAATTTTGGGGCACTTAGAATGGATATTTTAGCGCCCTATTTTTTAAAAATTTTCCAGAGGCCCCCAATTTGGGGCCCCCTCCATATCTCCCGCCCCATTCACGATTGGTTTAAAATTTTCCCCACCCCTTGGGTAAAAAACTTTTAAAAAATTTTATTGGGACTTATTTACATGTGTTTTTTCTCACAGGGGACTTGCATATAAGCAAAACCCAAAACTATTTTTAATTGAAAAATAATTTTTAACTAGATAAAGTTACCATGGGCGTTTTTCACGCTACTTCACATAGATCCTCTTTAGTTTCCTTCCCTGCATTTTTAAAAAGGGATTTTCTTCCTTTTTTTTTTTTTTTTTTTTTTCTCAATGCTTCTATCTCTTTGACTGACATCTTCTCATCCAATGTTTCCCTTGATCATTTCCTCTGTCCAATGGTTGCTTTGATCTCTCAGACACATTCTTCTCCAATGTCTTTCAGTAACACCACTGAACCCCGCCCCTGCACGTCATTGGTGCAGACACAAGTGTATCCAATTGCAACTCATGTATCGTTATATATATTCTGTTTGGAAAAACCATAAAATGTAAACTTCTGATGAAGCGAGGGCTCTCTCGCGAAACGCGTAAAGTATAATCTGTATGTTTTGTTTTTAATTTTGTGAGAGTAAAATCTTGCATTTTTAAGAATAAATACTTTTTTAATATAAAAGCCTTTAGCTCGGGCTTTTTATCCTGCACGTGCGCCGGGTCCATTTTTTCTTTTTCATGGGCACTTTGATTGGTTATGGGCAACAAAGAGTTTGAGATCGAGACGGTTTTCATGCATGTGGGCCTAAGTAATTAGTCTCCTTTGTATGTTAGAGATAACACACTCTGCTCTCAAGCTGCCGGCATCCCTGTGTGTTGACCTGTGGTGACGTCACTCTCTGCTATCAGATTAGACAAAGAGCAGAGAGTGAAGGTAAGGGCAGGTCGGTAACCAGAGAAACATGTGTGCACTCAGAGTAGATAAAATCTCTCTTATATTCCAAACAAGTCAAAATAAATAAAGCAATGTATCTGGAAAAAGTCTTCATTTACTGTTCCCTACATGTTGAAAGCTCATCTTTGTAGTGTGACAATCCCACTAAGTCCTGAAAGTTGTCAGCTGAGGTCTCATGGATCGGACTTTGCTTTCTAGCACATCTCACCGATGCCCGATTAGATTGAGATTTGGGAAATTTGGAGGGTGAGTCACCACCCTGAGCACTTTGTCATGTTCCACATGCCTAGACAGTTAGTTATAGTGTGGCCTGGGGGGGCATTATCCTGCTGGAAGAGGCCACGGCTATTAGGGGATTCCGCTGCCATGAAGTGGGTGGACTTGGTCTGTGTAATGGTTAGGTAGGTGGTATGTGTCACAGTAACATCCACATGATGCCAAGTACAAGGTTCCCAGCAGAACACTATCCATCACACCGCCTCCGCCATCTTGTCTTCTTCCCATAATGCATCCTGCTGCCATCTCGTCCCCAGCAAAGTGACGGACACGCACCAAATGATGGAAAACCTCATCCATCTGATGCCTACTGTAGACACTTTTGGTAGTTAATAGGGGTCAGCATGGGCGCTCTGAATGGTCTGCAGCTACGCGGTACCATACAGAGTAAGCTGTAATGCTCTTTGTGCTCTGACACCTTATAATCATCATCAGCATTAACTTTTTCAGCAATTTGTGCCAATCCCACAGAAGAGCTACTGGAGCACAGATGGGCTAGTATTCAATCCCCAAACACATCAACGGGCCTTGGACACCCATGGCCCTGTCACCACCTGGACCTGCCTCAGTAATCATTAGCTGGCCAACCTTGGAGATTGCACGATGGAACTCCATAATATGGACAGTGGCCCAGCTATCTACATATCATCTGGTTTTGTTGGGGCCATTATATCTATATATTTCCCTGCTCTATTTGGATTTTTTTTGTTCTATGGTTGGACCATTGCAGTTACTTTTTTGTGATATATTCCCTACGTTACATAGTACGGTTGAAAGAAGACACTTGTCCATCAAGTTCAACCAAGGGTGGGGAAAATGTGGGTGAAGGGAGAGAGACAAGGACATTAAGCCCAGCCTCACCACTGGTTAATTACCTTGAAACCCACAAGGCAGGAACCAATCTGCTCCAGGGGAGACCCCATCTCTGACCCCAGAGCTGCCACCAGCCAGGATCCAGAATTTTACATAGCTACGTACGCATTAATATTCTTTAGTTCCAGGTAGGTATCTAGGCCTTTCTTGAAACCCTCACCTGTTCCTGCTGTGGCCAGCTCCTGAGGCGGCCATTCCAGAGATTCACAGTTCTTACAGTGAAGAACGCTCTTCTCCTCTGGAGATTGAATACTTTTTTCTCTAGTCGAAGGGAATGTCCTCTTGTCTTTTGAGGGGGCTTTACTTGAAATAATTTTCCCATACTTTTTGTAGGGACCATTTATATATTTATATAAATTAATCATGTCCCCCCGAAGCCGTCTTTTCTCAAGACTAAATACGTTCAATTCTACTAACCTCTCCTCATAACTAAGATGCTCCATTCCCCTTTTAAGTTTGGTTGCTCGTCTTTGTACTCGCTCTAGCTCCATTACATCTCTTCTATAAACTGGAGCCCAGAACTGAACAGCATATTCTAAGTGAGGATGCACCAATGCTTTGTACAGCGGTATGTCATCCATGTCACACGAGTCCAGGCCTCTTTTAATACACGCCAATATCTTACTTGCTCTAGAGGCAGCTGATTGACATTGCATGCTGTTCTGTAGTCTATGATCCACAACAACGCCCAGATCTCTCTCAACAAGCGATTCTCCAAGTTTTTCTCCCCCTAGAACATATGATGCCTACGTTGGGTTATTAGAATTTTTATGATTGATATGAGGTGTCTGTTTCTATATATGGTCTTTGACATACATTTACATTGACTATATTATCTTGCGTGATTTTTTTCAATTCTTGATAAACCCACCTATGAGTTGGGGAAACGCTGTGGAAGGGTAAAAAGGATATCTATTCTATCAGGCCAGTACTCGACGATTCCTACAGGTTATTTTCTATATTATTGTGATAATAACCTTCGGTTTATCTTTTTCCACGACATGGTTATCTACTCCCTATCAATTAGGATTAATATAGGGTTGTGGATAGGGTAGTTTTTCAGTGCGGTCGCCCTTTTCGGGGAGAGTACTCTACGTGAGGCAGGCACGTTATTAGCTTAATGGTGAATTAGGGTTAGGATTTTGTTGTTTTATACTATAATTAATTAAAGTTATGTTTTATGCTAAGGGCCTTTTTCCCAATTCTTTTCTGTGTCAGCCTGGGCGCTCTGAATGGTCTGCAGCTACGCGGTCCCATACAGAATAAGCTGTAATGTCCTTTTTGTGCTCATCATCAGCATTAACTTTTTCAGCAATTTGCTCCAATCCCACAGAAGAGCTACTGGAGCACAGTTGGGCTAGTATTCAATCCCCAAACACATCAACGGGTCTTGGACACCCATGGCCCTGTCATCACTCATTGATTGCCTCCCCTTGGACCAGCTTTGGTAGGTACTAACCACTACATACCAGGAGCACCCCACAAAACTTGTCGTTTTGGAGACACTCTGGCCCAATCGTATCGCCACCACAATTTGGCTGTTGTTGGAGTCACTCATTTAAGCCCATTTGTCTATATCAGCCTATCCTTAACCCCTTCAGGTCGCAGCTGCATTCGGATTTTTTAGTCTTCCCGGTCTACAAAGAGCCATAACTTTTTTATTTATCCGATAACATAGCTGTATGAGGGACTAAATTTCCTTTTTAATGGTATCAATGACCACAACATATAATATACCTCAAAAAAATTCTACGTGGGGTGGAACATGAAAAAAAAAATTATGCCTTAAAGTGTTCTATTTTTTTTTTTTACATTTTCACAGAAATTACACTTTCTGTGACCAATAACATTTATTTTCTTCAGTGTATGGACCTGACATTTTTTGCAGACTGAAGCACAGTTTATTTATTGGTACCGCTGTGGGACACATACAACCTTTTGATCACTTTTTATTTAGATTTTTTTGAGAAGTGAAATCACAAACCTCACTTTTTTGGCATTACACAAGGCATTATGGGAAAGGAGCTGAGAACCTCAAGCGCCCTCTGTTGGATGTAACAAATCCTCAAGTTGCTTTTGAACCAGGGGATCTTTGGAAAGCAAGAAGGGATTTTTAGCCAAGCCAGCATCACTCATCTGCATACAGCCGTTTCGGAGTTTTGCCCCTCATTAGTACAGAACAGAGCGATACTAGCTTGGCTGAGTGGGAGGCAATGAGTAGCTCCAGTGGGTCAAAAGCAAATTGAGGATTTGTTACATCCATAAGAGGGCACTAGAGCTTCTCAGCAACTTTCCCATAATGCCTTGTGATATGCAGATGATTCCTGGAGTGCAAAAGGCAATTTCGAATCTCCACACACCTATATAGGTGCTCTCCATAAGGAGAGATCTTCCTTTTTTTGGCATTGAGATTTTATTTTTTCTTCTACAATATTCATTGTACAGGATAAATGAAACAATATTTTAATAGATCAGTTTTATGGCGATACCAATTTTTTTATTTTATTTGTAAAATGGCAACAGGGTGGTGTTGTGAAATATTATTTTTCATGTTAATAATTAGGGTATGTTCACATAATGTACAGTACGCGCCGCAGTACATCTTGTGTTTCGGGAGCTCGCGCTAATAGGCGCGCACCACCGCGGCGCAGAGGGTGGGAGAGGGGGGCGACTGCTCGACGAGAACTATGGATTACAGTAATTTCGACGCGCATCTCGCCCGTATTAGAGCGCAAATACGTGGCAAAATGTGCGCTGAAATTACGCAGTGTAAACATACCCTTAGTCTCCCTAGGGTTAGGCCTGTATGAGGCCTCCCACGGTCATGGCAACCCATCATCACCCCGCAATTATGAAAGGTTGGGCTTCTGAGGAGAAGTATGGCGCACAGCAACTTTCCTCAATCATTTGGACGACATGGCCGCAACATCTAAACTGTTAAACAGCAGGGACTGGAGCCGGCTCCGATCCCTGCTGATAGTGGCGGTTGCCAACTGTAATTGACATCTGACACCTGCTGCGTATGGAGCATGAGCCCGCTCCATACGCCTTCTATGTCCAAATGTATGAAGGGGTTAAACATTCCACAAATCAACATCAAGAACTGATTGATCACCTGTTGCCTAGTATACTCCCTGACAGTCACCCCTGTCACCAGATAATCAGTGGCATTCACCTCACCTGTCAGTGGTTAAGTTATGGCACATATGACGCATATAAATGTCCATTATGTCTTAGAATACCAAAAGAAAGCCGGATACGACACCTTTTGCATGATTTTTCTGGCTCGTTTGATCTGTTTGATGTACCACTGGGCGGTGGGGAGAGAGCAGTGCGCTGCACGTAACAGCAGGAGGATGCGCTGCAGGACGCCGGCCAGCTTCTGACGGTTACGCTTCTCCGAATCCAAGAGCAAATCGGTGGGATCCTCCTAAAAATCCCACAGAAAGATAAGCGATGTGAGAAATGGATGACTAAATAGATTTTCAACAGCATCCAATGCATACAAAGTAATTAGACAGGGCAGCGACAAACCGACAGGTTCATTTTAAGGGTTTCCAATTTCTGAGAGCAGGATGTAATAGAGGGAGAAAAGCTGAGGTCTGTGATATATACATTTGCATGATTCAGGATAGGATTTCTAAATAAAAAGCTAAGTGAATCCTAAAAGAGAAAGTGAACGTACTGCTTGTCCTGCACACGACTGATTTGGACACTGAGGGTGACATGTCCCAACTCGCCAACGGCAGTTTTTTGTTCTATACTGCGCTAAAAACCCCTTATGACACCATATTTTGTATGTAAATGAACACAAAAACTAGGCGCATTATACGCCGGGCACGACATTTTGTACTGCGCCTAAATATGTTGCACTGTGCTCCCCCGTTGCGCAATGCGCCTATTGAGGCGCATTACATATGTTATGTGCTTCTGTCGGGCAATGCGCCGCGATAGGCGCATTACATATACTACCAATGATATGTTATGCGTCGCGAGTTGCACAATGCGCCTTTTTTTATGAGATGCGCCTTTTTCGGTGCATTAAGGTACTCCTAACGCCAGATTTTAGAACGTATCGGACTTTGAGGCGCACTTTACACTGATTTAATGCACTGAAAACTGGCATGGATACGACACTTTTCGGACATGTCGCCCTGAATCTTCAGCGTCCAAATCAGCATCAAAACCTTGTCTGAAAAGCGCCTCAATGCAGCACATTTCAGATGAGGATTTGATCAGATTTTTGACATGGTTTTCCAACACAGTTTTTTTCTGAAACAAACATACAAATTAATAGCCAGGGCAAAAACAGCAGCAAAACCAGCGCCAAGGTTTTGAAGCTTTTCATTGATTCCTATTGGGGATTTTCAGTGTTCAAGGATTGACACACTCAAATGTCCACACTCCTGAATAGTAAATTTGCCCAGTAGAAATAGATTGAGGAGCAGATAGCACTTACTTCACTGACTGAAGAGGGCTGCGGACAGTACAGCGGCGGTGCTGGGAGATACAAGCGCTCCGGCACAAGACCACCAAGCTTTCCGCCGAGTTCCTTTGCCGACTCCATTAGTTGCTGGAGAGTTTCAGTAAGAATCTCTGCATCAGCCATTACCGCTGCCTTTAACATCTCTTGCACTGAACTGAACAGCACATCTGCATCTTCTTCCTCAATGGGATCTACGGGGTGAAAAATAGAATACAGGTGAATTTCTGTAAATTGTCTCAGTTTAATATCATCTATCGTTTAGTGTATTCAGGACCCCTGCAGACCAATGCATCTTCATTGTAACAGACTACAGACAAGACCTATGCAGTCAGATCCTGCAGCCGTACTATTATGCACCCACGTGTATTATAAAGTAGGAGTCAGCTGGAATAAAGTATGGCTGCAGTATGCAACTACAAGTCAGTAAATCTGTTATCAATGAGATGCATAGCAATGCATAGAAGCTGTATGCACAAAATAGAAGATAGAAGATCTGTAAATAAAAAATTTGCAAGGTTGCTTCATGCGCCAAAAAAACAAAACAGTAGGGGGGACATATACAGCGGGTACAGAAAGTATTCAGACCCACTTTAAATTCTTCACTCTTTGTTTCATTGCAGCCATTTGGTAAGATCCAAAAAGTTCACTTTTTGCTCATTAATATACACTCTGCTCCTCCCCCCTCCCCCATTTTGAAAGAAAAAAAAACAGAAATGTAGATATTTTTGCAAATTTATTAAACAAGAAAAACTGAAATATCCCATGGTCATAAAAGTTTTCAGACCCGTTGTTCATTATTGATTAGTAGCACCATTTGAACTAGTTTAGCCATGAGTCTTCTTTGGGAATGATGCAACAAGTTTTTCACACTGGATTTGGGGACCCCCTCCATTTTCCCCTTGCAGACCCTTTCCAGTTTCAGGTTGGATGGTAAACGTTGGTGGACCCCATTTTACCCAGGATGCTAAATTGGGTTTAGGTCGGGTTTTGGGGTGGGAGTAAAAATTTGTCAAGTTTGTTTAAAACCCACGGTTTGTTATTTTAGTGTGTGTTTAGGGTCTTGTTTGTTGGAAGAGATTGGGCCCCAGTTTGGGCCCGGGTCTGGGAAGGGGTTTTTCCCATCCAGGATTCTTGTATTTGGCCCACATTCATTTTTCCTTCAATTGCAAAGTGCCCTTTTTGATGATGCTCCCACCCATGTGTCACTTTTGGGGTTTGTTTTGGGAGGTGTTGAGAAGGCCCCCATCAATTTTTTGTTCAAAGCCCAAAAAGGTTTATTCCTATGTTGGGCCCTTAGGGTTTTTTTGAAAAAACTGTTGAGCTTTCTTATGTTTTGGCATGGGGAGGTTTCCCTTTGGGGGGTTTTCCCTATGTCTTAAATGAGGAGAGGTTTCCCTTTGGGGCCTTTCCTATGTCTTGCACTGAGGAGAGGTTGTCGGGCACTCGGCCTAAAAGCCGGGATGGTGGAGGTTTTTTTTTTTGAATTTTGACTGTAAAAACTTCTCCCATCGGGTATTTTCTGGAGCTCACCCCACAGTGATTTGTGGTTTTTTTATTCTCACCAAGGCTCTTCCCCCACGTTTTGTTTAGTTTGGTGGACAGCCGGGGTCGGGAAGGGTTGTGGTCGCCCCAAATTTTTCCCATTTAGGGATTTGGAGGCCACTGTGTTTGGGAAAAACCTTGAGGTGCAGAATTTTTTTTGTAATTTTGGAGTTTGTCCCTTTCCCCAAATTCTTTCTGAGTTGGGGCGGGTTCCCTTGGGCCCTCATGTTTCCCTCATTTTGCTTTTGACTTTGCATGTGGGGTTTTTAATGGGAAAAGGGTGTGTGCCTTTCCCCTAATCAAGCCCAATTTGTTTAATTAAACACAGCGGGGACCCCAATGAAGGAGTAAACCTTATCAAAAATTTTTAGAGGAAATGGAAGATGTGATTTAAAATTTAGGAGGGTTTTGGAGACATTGATTGTTCCGAGGTACCTACCCAAAGTCCCTAGCATAAAATTCCTTTTTAAAAAATTCCCATCCCAAGAGGGCCCCCAGGAGTAAGAAAATCATTGGGGCTTGATTCCAATTTACCCAATCGGGGATAATTTTTTGATGCACCCTTATTGGGACCTTACCCTTCCCCAAAATTTTTTTAGTTTTGGGGGAGATTTTTTTCTGAATTTGAAAGGGGGTAAAATTAGGGGGGCCAGGGGCCCCCCAGCTAGGGTTTAAATTTTTTGAATACTTGAAAAAGGGAATTTTTTGAAAAAGAATGTTTTTTTTACTATTTTTAAAATGTTGGTTAAGATAGGCGAGGAGTGTTCCCCCTCTGGTCGGGCCCCAGAGGGGGAGTTGGACACCTCGTCGCGGGATCAACAAGGTGCATTTTTAAATCTTTTTCCTTTTAAAAAGAGGAAAAGGGAAATTGTATTTTGATGTTTTGGTTAAAAAAAGAAAAAGAAAGTAAATTTAAACCAAAATTTTGGTTTACAAAGGTCACAGATTGAAACCCAAAAGTTGCAAGAAACGGGCTGCACCCCCCAAATTTAAAAAGGGTTTTTGGGTAGTTTTGCAGTTTATGGGGGCAAGACGAATTTGCTCAAGTGAGAAAAATTTTTTCGCAACATGGAAAAAATTTTTTAAAAATTTTGGGGTTGGTGTGGATCGCGGGTCGAAGCATTTCTGTAGGGGGGGGTTTGGGCCAGCTTACCTGGGTAAATTTTTGGGAAAACCCAGGGCTAAAAAAAAAGAAAAACGATTCATAGTGGTCCCATATGACGTCATTTATCTTAAAAAAAAGGGGATTTAAAAAATTTGGGAAGATTTTGCAATCTGACCCTTAGTTTTGGGGGATTGTTTAAAGATAGCCAAGTGGTTTTTTTTGGGAAAGGAAAAAACTTTTGGGACGCTTTAAATTAAATCTGATATTGCAAAAAAAAAATAAACAGGTTTGGGGCTAAAAAATCGGCAGGGTTTGGTCCCTTTGCGTGCTGCTTTGAAAAAATTGTCTTCTGTTTTAAAGGGTGATTTCGTTACATCCACAAAAAGGGCCCCCAATTAAAACCCCGGGTTTCCATACGTGGGGTTTGCTATAATTTAGTTACATTTTAAATGCCCTGGGGAAAATTCATTATTGGGACAGATCCTGACAGTTTAAAAACCCTTTTTAATGAACATGGGTTTCGGGGGACCCGCAGTATATAAAAAAAAGATGCCAGCTTTAAAGGGAAAAAAAGGATGGGGGTAGAAAGGCACGGGGGGAAAACCTTTTAGCCCCCCATGGGTTAATGGGAAACATGGTTTTGGCCGATTTGGGAATTGGTTTTATTGGAAAGGGTTACTGGTAAACCCCACAGGGTTTGTAGAAAGTTGCTAAAGGGGAGGGGTTTTTGGCCCCCATTGCAGGGATTCACTACCCCCTAAAGGCTTCAATAAAAAACTTTGGTTTAAAGGGGTTTTTGAAACTTTCCGTAGTGGTTTTTATTGTTATTATTGTTTTTATTGTTGTGTCGGCTTTCCTTTATAAGAAACGCCTACACTGGTGTGCGCATGCTTGAGAAAGAGGCAACATTGTCTCGAAACGTCGCTATCTGACGTGCGCCGAGCCCGGGCTCCTGGCGTATCTCTCAGGAAACCCTGTCGGGATCAAGACCGTGATGGTCTATGGACATAGCAACTGAACGGCGATCTGCCGCAACTAAACTTAAGTATCCTATAACTATTGTTTTCATGACTGCATAAACGCCAAGGAGAGCGGACATATGTATGCTTTTAAAGATGAACAAAATAAATATATGTGTTTTAAGGGACGGCCGGATTGTTAATTTGTGGCATTAAATAGGAGTGTTACAGCAAAGGGTCTGAATACTTAAGACCATGTTATATTTTACTTTTTCTTGTTTAATAAATTAGCAAAACTATCTACATTTATGTTTTTTTCTTTGAAGATGGGGGGGGGGGGGAGCAGAGTGTACATTAATGAGCAAAAAAGTTAACTCTCTAGATCTTACCAAATGGCTGCAATGAAAGAAAGAGCAAAAAATGTAAAGGGGTCTAAATACTTTCCGTACCCATTGTATTAATGCTGCTGCTGTTTTCAGCCCAACATCAGTTAAAATCCTCCCAAACACCATTATCAGATACATTACAGAGCGCCCGCAGCACTTTGTAATGCACCTGATTTCGAGGGGCGTGCGGGAGGCGGAGCGCACGAGAACCGTACGACGCTATAGATTTATAGCTTCGCTATGGCAATTCCAGGCACTGTTACTGCTGGAACAGGTAGAGCACTTTCAAAGTAGTATACCTGAGCCAGAAGTGTCGTGTTAGAGCAGGTTCATAAATCAGGAGCATTCTAGGCTATTGTAATGTGCATGAAATTTGGCTTTTAAACGCCAAATTTCAAACATTTGGTCCTATAAGTCCTGAAAAACAACATTGCATGAAAACAAGTTATACTCGCCTCCCTGTCCTGTGCTGCTGCTGCTCTGAAGTCTCCCAGGATCCTCTCCTCTGCACTTCTGGGTTTCTTATCAACAAACAAAATATGCTTGAACTTCATTTACCCACAATGGAGCACAGACATCATCCCGAAAGTACAAAGGAGTGGATATCAGGTCTCTTCAGAGTGGCAGCAGGGCAGGACAGGAAGGAGAGTATAACTTGTTTTCAGCCTGGTCTCATTTAAAGTTAATTTTACAGGATTAAAACAACCCCTTTAAAATTCTTCTGTGCCCGGTCTTATATTTTGGTCACATGAACAATAAGAAAATGACACTGGAATATCCCTTTGAGTCTAGAGAGAGTCCCCTCCCCCCATAATATTAAAGGGACTGCTCAGTCCCATAAAATTATCTTTTCTGGGTTGTGCACCAAATTTTATTTAAATAAATTACTGCTGCTGCTGTAGTAACATAAAAATGTGATTACCTTTGTAGTCATTCCTCTTCCAGCGATGTCAGACCCAGGTAGTCAACAGAAGACCCGGGGAGATTACAGGCATCAGCATCGCTGGAACAGGGGTGACTACAAACTAGTTTTTTTTTGCTTTACTACAGCAGTAGTAATTTTAAAAAAATAAAACTAGATGAACAATCCCTTTAAATGGGACTAGAATGAGGAAAATGAAGAAAAAAAAAAAGTTATACTCTCCTCCCTGTCCTGTGCTGCTGCCGCTCTGAAGCTCCCCTGGATCCACTACTCTGCACTTCTGGGTTCCTTACAAACAAACAGAATTCCATCACCCACAATGGGGCACAGGCATCTTCTCTGTGTTGACAAAAGACCCTGAAGGTGCAAATGAGTGGATATCATGAAGCTTCAGAGCGACCGCAGGGCAGGACAGGAAGGCAAGTATAAAGTTTTTCAGCTTTTTCCCAGCCTGGTCCCATTTATAGATAATTTTATGGGACTGAACAACCCCACTAACAGCCTTCTATGCACTGGCCTACATTTCGGTCACAGCCACAACTGGACAATTACCAGTGAATTGCTTTGGTTCAGTAGGACTCTTATTTCTGGCTTCTGAATCTGGTGGATGGCCGAGGAAGGACTGCAGCTTCTCCTGGAATATGTGACCAGGGGACAGACACAAAGGCATTGCCGGAAAATCTTTCTTCTGTCTTAAATCAAGCAAATGACCAAGATTAAGTATGGCAGACGACACATAGGGGACTTGTCTTACAATGTGGAACCTACTCGTCAGTGACACTGCTCCTGTGCAGGTTATAAGCCAGTGACATGGTCACAGACATTTTCCAATCTCCCAGCTTGTCCGCCAGCCACGCAGCTTCTGATATCAGGCCCCCAACAAGCAGCAGGTCAAGAGTATACTCCACAGTCCAGACGCTAGACAGATTCTGATCTCTGACCACAGAGGCAACTATGCCATGCTGCAGAGGGACAACTCGAGGAAGCTTATCTGTGGGAAACACAGTGTTAAAGGGGTCTTCTCACCACACTGATTAGCCTTAAACACGGAGGAAAAGGTAAATGAAGACTATTATCAAATACATTGCTGTTTTGATTCTGCTTCCTTTCAGTTAGAGCAGTTTTTATCTCCTGCTTGTGTACACAAGGATATGATGCAGGAGCTCTGGCAGCGGTGGTGATAGGAGAGGTAAGTAGGGGGTAATTTCCTATTTACGCACAGTAGTAGGGAGGTTTTTAAAAGTCTTGAAAAAACCCTTTAAATGCACCTTGTGAATCAGACGCTTGTGGCAGGTCCATCCTATCAGACCAGGCTGGACCTGAAGAGGCCACATAGATGGTGACCATGCAACATGTGGGTAGTCCCAATCTGCCAGATCTGCTTTTTCCTGGCGTCTCTAATCTCCTCCTCCTAGAAAGGGGGTGCTGAGAAGGGGACCCTTTTTATGACACTTACACATTCTAACAGAGCTTAAAAGAGTCGTGTCACAAAAAGACAATTATCAGCTATCCAAAGGATACGTGATAAACGTCTGATATCCGAGGTTCCCTCTCTTGGGATGCCAAGTGACCACTAAAACGGTGTCCCTGATTCATTGTCTTTCTTTGCCGCGCACACACACAGCAAGAAAGGCTTTGAACAGAGCAGCAGTCAAACATGCACATTACTCCATTCAAAGCCTTCCTCACTGTACAATGAGGGATGAGGAGGAGTTGGGCCCCCATTTTAGTGACCACCCCCAATGGCGATCAGCAGGGCTGGAACAAGGTATTCTGGTGCCCTAGGCAAACAAGGCATAAAGTGCCCCCTAAAGGGAAAATTCAGCCCACTCCATTTCTCCTTGCGCCCTCTTTTCTGCCTGGGATGGAGTGGCGCCCAAAGTAGTCGCATTCCCATCGTTCTGGCCCTGGCGATCAGCCATTTATCACCTATCATAGGTAGTAAGTGTCTTTCATGGCACAAGCATTTTAATGATCTATCTATGCAGGGGTGTCAAACTCATTTTCACCGTCACCCAAGACAGCATTATGGTTGCCCTCAAAGGGCCATTGGAGGGTGGCTAGATGTGTTGGTAGGGCTGTCAGAGCTGTGCCACCACCTGTGAGTTGCACAACAGCTGTGAGCTTTGCTCTCAGGAGCCACATTAAAAAGCGTGGTGGGTCAGATTCGGTCCCCGGGCCTTGAGTTTGACACCTGTGAATGGAGTTCATATAGAATATGATTCAGTAATCCCGAAATCTTAGATCAGTGGTAACTGCATTCAATGGACACTTCCATCAGAAAGGAGTATTTTTATATAAAACATCAGCTCCATCCGGCATACTGCCGTGAGGAATACCAGTTAATCAATGGGACACATTTCCATTTTTCTGCCAACAGGCTGTTTTTTTCTGGACCTCTAAACAGCTTGCAAATTGATGCAATGAGTGAATGATTCTTGCTCTCGTGCACTTTTTGTGCAGCTTCATTACTGATTGTGGCTCTTTGTTCTTTGATGAGCCCACTGAAGATTCTCTGAGATTGAGATGAAACGCGTTTAGGGAAGTCTACACAATTATTTGATCTTGGTGAAGTTTACACAATTTGTCGGCCGAGATTTATTTACCATTTGATATATACTACCGTTAGTATCGGCTATAACTGTTTTTTGATATCTTGACATTTGTGATCCATTTGGCTATGCTACATTTTTCTTACCCTATTAGACTGTGTAGCTCAGGTGTGATTTTAGGGAGAGTTAGGTGATATTTTTGAAGGTCGCCCTTGTCGGGGTGGGTTCCCTGCTAAAGGTGAGTTCATGAGGGTAATTTAGACTTACCTGGACACCTTGTTTTTGAATAGCTTTGATTTTCTTACTAATTCTTGAATATTGCTGGATACAGAATTCTATTAAGATATTTATCAAAAGTTACGTTTTATAAGAGTTAATATTTTTTTGGGTGCTTGTGTTTAGCATAGGTTGTTTCTTTTCCTTAATTACGTATCAGGGAGTAGTGAGTATTTATTTTTGTTAAAGCCAATAATACTGGAAAACAATATGGGCGATATGTATGAACGGGGCTGCGGCAGATATCTTCCGTCTCTTCAGCCCGATATCAGCCGCAGCCCCGTTCATGCATTTTCAAATCTCCCGCACTCCACTCCAGGGTGCATTACATTGCCCCTGCACTGCTTTGTAAAGCACCCGATCTCGGAGGGCATGCGGGAGGCGGGGCGCACTAGAACCGTGCGAAGCTACATATTTATAGCTTCACTACGGCATTTCTAGGCGCATTACAGCTGGAAAAGGTAGAGCACTTTCAAAGTGGTTTACTTGATCCCGAACAGTCGCCCAAGTGATAAAATGCGCCTGATTTATGACCCACTGTAGAGCGGGATCATAAATCAGGCGCATTCTATGCCATTAACATGCGCATGAAATTTGACGTGTTAACACCAAATTTCATGCATGTTGCCCTATGTGTTTTCAATTTTTTGTGCAGTATTTATTTTTGTAATCCAGCAATCTTATGCATTTAAAAATAACATATAAACTCTTCTCCTTTTCTAGCTGGGACAGTAAAGAGATAAAATTCCTGAATAGCCGGACAGACTAATCTCACTTTACTGCAACTGTTGTTTATCTATATGTGGTCTCATTACTAATAGTAGGTAATGACAAAGCAATCTCTCTGCTGTTCTTTGGACAGACCGAGATACAGATTCGTCTACCATGTTTTTCCAAAAATAAGCCCTTCCTCAAAAATAGGCCCTAGTTAGTCAACACCTCCTGAGTGATGTCACCTGGTGCCCGCCTCCTGGGCAGTGCCATTCCTGAGCCCCGCCCACCTCAATAAACAGCCTGTTAAACTGGAGGCTTTGTGGCTGAAGGACCTGAGATGATGTCACAGTCACATGACTTGCAGGTCCTTCTGCTCAGGCCAGAGAGTGCAATGTGTAAGTGAAAGTTCAATCTATACACACACACATACACTCACACTGCATATACACACACACATACATATACACTCACATTACACACACACATTTATACAATCACACAAACAATCCCTTATCTTAAAGTGTGGATAATATGACTTGCTGGGATACTATGACTTGCTGTAGTTCTCCATCATGCCACACTTTCAAGATCAGGCACTGAAAGAATAGACACACACTCCATGGTTTTTGACTATAGGTTATGTACTGTTATGTACTATGTGATGTATGTGTTTGTATCTGCACGCTGGTATTTGTAGTTCCATAGCAGCTGCCAAGAAAGTAAATGTCCCAGCATGCAGTGTCTGCACCCGTTGTGTTAAAAAAAAAAAATAAGCCCTCCCCCAAAAATAAGCCCTAGCCCTTTTTTGGAAATGAAAATAATATAAGACGCTGTCTTATTTTTGGAAAAACAAGGTAGATTGGATAGGGCAATGACATGGGCAATACATGAAAGAATAATGGGTTAATCTTTTTCTGTTCTGGGGGACTTTCTTCACATTTATGGGGTCTCGTTGATAACACTTACACCAATTAGGCCATTTTGGGCCTGGAGGAGAACAGTCAAGCACTCCACGTACTACCCGGCTCTTAGAGTTCATATCTGGAAAGACAGAGAGACAACTTAAGGCGTGATGTACATAGAGGAACGTTAAAAAAAAAAAAACCCAAAACACCCAATTAAAAACATCCATATGATAATCACGTATCGCTTGTCAATTTTTTTTTTTTTTTTTTGGGGATGGTAGCGTCTCTTTAAGCAAACATAGTTATTGCATGCATAATGGCACAGCGAGAGAACATAATATATGTAGGGGACGGTCTAGGGCTGGCAGTTTTTGCAGGGCTTCCATGGCTGATATGTTATAACAATACAACCTGCTTTTAGGATCTGGAGCACAATGTGTAGCATTACCTGAAGAGGCATGAAGAGGAGCCAGCACACAGACGTTGTGTGGAGGGAACACATACAGCAACTGGTTGGTGAAATATGCCGCCATGAACCTGCCCATAGATCGGATCACTGCAAGTGCTGCATCTGGGTGCACCTGCTCCAATAGTCGGCGACCACTCGAAGTTTCTGCTGTGGGGGTAAAGGATTCGACAATTATACATGTGGGAGTATAGTATAGAGCCAAACATGTAGAGACAGCTTGAGGTAGTCCTCAACACCTGGAGCGCCAAGAACAGATGTTCACATTGGGGCACATGCACTATGGCAATCAATGCAAAATCCCAGCATACACTCCTTACACTACATTCATTGTGTGTTTAGGGCCTGTCTACACGGCAGGGAATTACAGTAATTTTTTGACTCGGATTTTCAAAACCGTCAAAAACAACTGTAAAACCAGCCCCATAGATCTCAATAGAAAATCCCCGTTATAGACTACACAGCTTGGATTTTCTGAAGTTTGCTGTATTTCACTCTGAAAACAGCAGAAAATTGACTTTATAGTACATGGGACTGCTTGAAAACCGACCAGAAAGCTCTGTTTTAATTTTTGGGTGTGGATCCGCGTGCAAAAATTCAATAGCGCTCTATAATGCTCTGTCTGACAAAATCCCACCCAAAAAATAACAGAATCCGAAAACCGCGGCAAAAAACCCCCAAAAAAACAACAACGGAGCGTAAAATAATGCTCAAATACTCATCGGATCCTGATTCAGAAGCCAACAATTATTTTGTCATTTGCGTGTGGGTGCAGCCTTAGGGTATGTTCACACAGGTATTGGGTCGCGTATAGTACGCGCCGCAATGCGCCGGGTATTTTGGAACGACGTGCTTACCAGCGCGGAATTGCAAAGCACGGGGGGCCTGTAGACATGCATTGTTAGCGGCACGTATTCGCCGCTAACAATTGACATGTCAATTCTCCCCCCCACGCGTACAATACAATCGTACTGCACGCATGGAACGGTGACGCGTAATCCAAAATTCTCTACGAGAGCTATGGATTACCGCAATTGCAGCGTGCACTTCGCCGTGTATAAAGCGCAATACGTGGCGAAATACGCACCGCAATAAGCCGTGTGAATATACCCTTAGATAGTTTTCAGATACTACTGTAAAAGGGGCAGGGCTTTGCTGAAATGCGTGCATCAATGTAAAGGGCATGGCTTAATCTGTGACATGATGTGCATAAAAAAATTCACCAAAATTTGTGCAATTGTTAGGACAAATTAATCCAAATGCTTCCGGCGTGGAGGTAAAATAAGATCACTTGTTCACATAAATGCTATGCATTTCGAACCCAGGAAGGTTTTTGTTACAGAACAACCTACCTGTGTTCGAAACGCGTAGGAGTTATGTTCATACAAGATTTTTCAACTCCCTGTTGGTACAGATTGAATAAAGTCCCTTATGTTACCTCCACACTGGAAGTATTTGGATTATCGCTAGCATTTGGGATATATATATACCATCTATACAAGGGTGAGTCTAAGTTTCCCTTTTGTATAATTTACTAGGCCAACTAACAACTGGTGTAAAGTTAGATTAGACAGTCCAAACAAGTGCCAAATTTATCATTCATTGATTAATCTAGCACATTTTTAGACTATTAAGTCCAACCTACACAACATAGGGCCTGCCTGCAAAGACCATCTACGCAAACCCTATCTAAGAATGGACGTGCCCGAACAGTTTGGGGGCATTCCCTGGCAGTCCAGAGGTGTTCCTAAGTGGTTTTATCCCACTCCCCCGACCTCCTGCCAAATTGTACAGGTCTGGCTTAATAAGCTTGTGTTGTCTATGTATTAGGGTACGTTCACACAGTGTATAGCAGCGCGTATAGCATACGCCTAGTGTTTTAGAAGAATGCGCTGGCCAGCATGTAGTGCTAAAAAGCTTTGGCCCAAACCCCATTCACTTTCCCCGACCAGTAAGTGCTGGGGAAAACGGCAGGTAATCATAGCACTCAATGAACGCTATGATTTACTGTATTTGCGGGCCATACTTTGGATGCATTGCAGTGCAATTACGCCCCAAAGTACGCCCCGCAAATATAGCAAGTGAACACACCTTTAGGCAGTAGAATTCAAAGATCTGGCCCACTCTGTATGGATTAGCACCAGCACAGTTTCTGGTTATAAGGAGTATTTTTAATCTGTCCCTTTTCTGTATGACACTGGTTTGAGCAAAAGTGTGAAAAAAATAATATCCCAATCACGAATTCTTTCACTCTGATCCTAAATCCTCCAAACCTAAACCCAGCCCTTATCCTATAACCCCAGCCCTTAAATCGGAGATTTTCTTTGCAGTATTTGAATTGATAAACTTCTCCATTCCCCGACGCTTCTTGTCCCGTGGCGCTCTGGTGCTACAATGACTTGACTTCTGGTCCATTGTCACATAGGTGACCCTAATGTGTCACTACACTGGAAGGGGTAACAGAGCAACAGGGTTGTAGGACCAGTAGTGCTGGGCAACGGGTAAGGTAAAGGCAAGGGATCACCATTATTTATTTATTTATTTTTACTAATTAAAACCAGATGATATTTTATTTATTTTTTCTTTGGAGTTTTTTTTTTTTTTTTTTTAAATTCTGAAAAAAGGTTTATTAAAGTAGAAAATGCAAAACAAGGTATATACATGCAATATATAACAAAGACCATGCAGTACAAAGCATATGAAAAAGCATATAAAAAAACCAAAAAAAACAATTACATAACTAGAAATTACAATGCGCTTGAGCTGTCCATAAGACAGCCCAGTACTATCAGAACCAATAGTAAGGTATGCAAGTTGAAAACCCAAAAATTTAACTATGCATGATAAGTGCGCAGACCTCAAATAAACTCCTGCTGAGAAGCAATTGAGGCCCAAAATAGACAACAAACAGACAAAACAGACACGGAAGGGGGGTTACCAACAACAGAAGACAAATACAAAGAAAAGACTAGTAGAACAACAAATAAGATACACATAGGTCACAGCCTTGTCCAAAAGACGACAGCAAACGGTTCTAGCACCTGAGGGCGGCCTTCTGGCCAAAAGAAAGAATCCAAGCAGACCCCACCAGTCCCAAGGGTCCCGCCCCCCTAGGATAGCAGATAAGAGGCGGAAGACTTGAACGTGAACCAGTAGAACCACATTTTATTAAATCGAAGTAACTGAGTAGGGGTGTGGGCCACCAACTCCTCCATGCGACATATCAAATTGATTTAATGGTACCAATCTTCAGTAGAAGGGGGAATAGAAGATTTCCACCTCTTAGGTATCACCGTTTTGGTGGCCTGAATCAAGTGTCTAAGAATAGATTTTTTATATTTAGAAACTGGGAAATCAAACATAAAGAGCAGAAAGGCCTCTGGAGAGTCAGGAACCGAGAAATATTTGATCAATGTGATAATTCTCCGGACGGACGTCCAAAAGCTTCGAATCAAAGGGCAGTCCCACCGGATGTGCACCAGGGTACCCACAGGTTTCCCACAGCGCCAACAAGTGATTGGAACTGCTGGAAACCATTTATGAAGGATCGTTGGCACCCTATACCACCTGGATAAGATCTTGTAGCACGTTTCCTGGTGTCCAGAGGCCATTACTGCTTGATGTGTAAGTTGAAAACAACGTTCCCACTGCGATACCGTAAAAGTACACCCTAACTCAAATTCCCATTGATTGCAGAAGGAAGGGAGATGTACTGCTTGGGAGGATATTAGAAGTTTATATAAAACTGATAATGAGTGTCGCGTGCCCAACGTCAAATGTAATAGCTGTTCAAAAGTGGGCGTTGACAGTCCAGGGTATTTTTAAGTTTATGAAAGAAGGATGACAGTTGAGCGTATTGGAAGCGTGAACTAATCGAATGAGGCTGATCCCCCAGGATGGTGTCTACTGCCCTCAATTTCCCATTAGAGACCACATGATATAGCCGTAGTGGGTTTCTTTTCGTACCACCCAGAAACATGTTGGAGCAATAACCCGGCGGAAAGTCGGGGTTATCTGTGATGGGGACAAAGGGACCATTACGATCAATTAAACTATGTGCACCTCTATGAGCGTAAATTATGGTCAATGTGTGCTTAGTGGAGAAAGACAAAGCAGGGTCCCTTTGAAGGGAAGGAGTCCAGGTCCAGGGGAGGGCAGCAAGAGCAAATGGGCACATTGCAGCTGCAAGTCCTGCCCATAACTTTCTATCTTGATCTAGTGACAAGGATAAATAACGTGCGTATGCCGAGTCCAGACAATATAACCTGCAATCAGGCAGTCCTGTGCCCCCAAGATCTCTGGGTCTAGTTAAGGTGTCAAAAGCTATATGGGGGCAGCGAGCAGACCACACAAACTCGTTAAAACAGCGCCGAAGTTTCCTCCAAAACACCGACGGGATGTGGACATGGATGGTCTGGAAGAGATATAAAAATTTTGGCAAAATAGACATCTTAAGTATATTTATCCTCCCGAACCAGGAAAACTCCTTCTTATTCCAGAGATCTAAATCCTTAACCGTTTGATTTAGAAGGGGGATGAAATTGTCAGGAAAAAGTTTCGCCAGATTCACAGAGATGCGTATCCCCAAATAAGAGATCCCCTTGCTGGGCCATTCGAATGGAAAATTCTGCTCCAATAAACGTTGGTCGCTCAGTGGGAGGTTCACATTAAGCACTTCCGACTTAGACACTTTGTAGGTTTTTTTAATGTTTTTTTTTTCTCCTATTTCTGTTTTCTGTATAGATTTATTCGGAGGCCATCTTGCAAGAGCTGCTTTTAACAGCATTTAGAGAGATGCTTTACAGCAGCTTCATGGACATAGAAGCCTGTGAACAGGAGCAGACCCATTGTCTTCTATAGGAGAGTTTTCTGGGCATGCTCTGTGACCTGAGAAGAAGTCAGTGTGCAGGGAGGAGCTGTGACATCTGCTATTGTGACTGGTGGATCCTGTGTTATCTCTACACATTGGTGTCACCTTTCAGTGTAATCCTGCCTGTGTTGATAATGAGGAGAGTGCTGAAAAGTTTCCTCTACAGAACAGGAAGTGTCAGACTATTAGTAGGCTAAAGTGATAAAATCCTAAATCTTGCAGTTTTCACTTTGGCCACTATACCTAATAAAAGTCTGACACTTTATGTTCTGTAAAAAATTTGTAAGGTATATATATATATATATATATATATATATATATATATATATTATATATATTATACATATATTTATGTTAAACACATTTTTAAGAGCGTTACAGAAATCACATACCTTTTAATTTATTAATAAAGTGCTTGATTTGTGTCAAATTTGACCCAAATCCGAAGCAGGACATGAGATCTAAGCATCAGATGTGTAATATATCCCCATAACGGATACAGACTGACCTGTAGCGATCTCCTCCTGAGCACTCTGCTCGGTCTCGCAGAGTAGACTGGACCGGATGAGCAGCTCTTTTACAAGCAGGTCGCACAGTCCCTGGGCATCAGTCAGATTGTAGTGATAGAGGTGGCAGTAGAGAACCGCCAGGTAATAGCGAGTCTGGAGTAATCCGCTTCTCCTTCCCCCTAGAAGTACAAGAACCATATGAGGAATTTCTACCTAGATCTGCTGAGACTCCTCTTATAAGCCACATGTCAGGTCAGCATAGGCTCCAAGAGTACTGCAAGATGTATTTGCTTAGGTCCGACGTAACTTGTCTGCTAACTCTAAGGGTATGTTCACATGGCGTGTTGGACTACGTGTTTACATGCGCTTTTAGCTGCATGTTTGGATCCGTCTGTTGGACCCCAAATGGACCCAAACACGCAGCTAACAAATAGCAATGTGATTTAACATTGCTTTTAATAAGAAACACGCCTTCACACGAGTGATCTCCGATTCCTGTCTCACTGCGTCTTTCAGATCCTTTTCAAGAATTGATATGTCAATTCTTGGTCCGAAATATGCAGCAGGAGCCCTATAACAAACTATAGGGTGCGATCCTGCTGCATCCAACACGCAGCCAAACACGCAGCTGCATGTTGGATACGTGTTGGATCCGTTTAGGGTCCAATCGACGCAGCATTTTGGGATGCGGTTTTTGAGATCCAACACTGGTCCGAAAAAGTATCCCAAAACGCCGTGTGAACATACCCTAATGGTGAGACCTGGTCTGCACTATAATAATAATAATAATTTTTATTTATATAGCGCCAACATATTCCACAGTACTTTACAATTTAGAGGGTATAGATACAGACAAACCAGACATTACACAGTAAAAAGCTGCTTACAGATCAGACACAAGGTGTGAGGACCCTGCTCGCAAGAGCTTACAATCTACACGGGTGTATGGGGCAGACGAAGGGTGAGAAGTGCTAGGTTTACATATTGGTCCAGCCATGTTACATAAATACAGGGGAGTTTACATAATAAGTGGATAAGCCTCCCACCCAGACCGTATATCTATATACAGGTAAGTGCCTTGGAGTGCCCAAGTGCAGGGAGTGACAAAGTGGGCGGGGGGGGGGGGGGTAGCAATTAGGATTTTGGTAGGCCTGCCTAAGAAGATGTATTCTCAGGGCACACTTAAAACTGTGAAGATTATGAGTGTGCCTGATCGTATGGGGTAGCCTGTTCCAGAGTATTGGTGCAGCATGTGAAAAATCCTGGAAACGGGCATGGGAGGTTCGGATAACTGAGGTGTGTAATCTCCGATCATCAGCAGAGCGGAGAGACCGGGTCGGGTGGTAGACAGAGATGAGGGAGGAGATGTAGGGAGGAGCAGCGTTGTGGAGAGCATTATGGGTGAGAGTGATGAGTTTATAATGTATCCTGTACTGGATGGGCGACCAGTGCAGTGACTGACACAGGTTAGAAGCATCAGTATAGCGGCTGGAAAGAAAGATGAGCCTGGCTGCTGCATTCAGGACAGATTGGAGAGGGGAGAGTTTGCAGACAGGGAGACCGATAAGCAAGGAGTTACAGTAGTCAAGACGAGAATGAATAAGAGCAACAATGAGCGTTTGAGTTGTTTCCACAGTGAGAAAAGCACAGATTCTGGAGATGTTCTTGAGGTGCAGGTGACCGGAGCGGACGAGGGACTAGAAATAAGGGGTGAAAGACAGATCGGAATCTAGTATAACCCCAAGACAGCGGGTCTGCTGCTAGGAGTTATGTTGGTGCCACACACACACACACACACAGAGAGAAACAGCAGGGTGGGGTTGGTTAGTAGAAGTTCAGTTTTAGTGATGTTTAGTTTAAGATAGAGAGAGGACATGATGTCCGAGACAGCAGACAGACAGTCACTGGTGTGTTATATAACGAAAGGATTATATAACTACTCTATGGAAGGTCCACCAACCCAATGGAAGCTCAAAGACTTCATTAAAGACCTCTCCCCTCTGTTTGGTAGAGCACTTTTTCTAATGAAGATAATGCAACAGAGAGCTCTTATTATAAAGGGATCCAGGATGTTGTAGGATCAAGTGTTGTACAGCGGAAATCTCTAAACCAAATTCATTGGGAACTGGTGAGGGCCAAGTTAAAGGGGTGTTCCGACTGTAGAAAATGCTCGTTAGTCTGTCGGGGTAGGATGGAAAATAGAAGACTAGAGTCATTCCATTGCCGCGTCCGTCTCGGTAATCCCGGTGGTAGATGTGAACGCCCATCGTTCACGTGACAGGTGCAGAGAATCACAAGCCGCAATGGTCACATGCACATGCTGTGGCCTGTGATGAACGTTTACAGCTGCAGCCGAGATCACTGGGATGGACGGCGCAACAGTAAGAGAGTGTTTAGGAGGTAATTATTCTTCCTGTCTTCTATTTTCAATCATGCCCCAACAGACTAATGAGCATTTTCTACTGTGGGACTACCCCTTAAGGTGGTTGTCTCACTACATTGATTCATCTCACCTCAGTCCTGTTTTCTTGGTTTCATTTTGAATTCAGGGGCGCGTTTACTGGCTTCTACTAGGCTGCAGTAGAAGCCAGGTCTGTAGCTATAGCAACCAGTGCTGGCAGCCTATCAGGAGAGATCAAACAGGTCTGTAGCTATAGCGACCTGAGGAGCTGATGCAGCCCATACAAGAGGGGATATCTAGGAATAGCTAGGACACTGTTAATGGACATATATTGCAAAGTGACTTGTTTTTGCAAGGTCTTTAACATAAAAAGCAGCAATCCTTGCAGTGAGACAACCCCTTTAAATTGGAGGGCAGCCAAGCTGCAGATGTCTGAAGAAGCGAGTTTTGTACACTCGCGAAACGCGTCATGTCAATGTGAAATAAATTTGTAATCTTTCACTTTTTAGTAATCTTTTTAGCGCTCTAGAGGCAATTCCCACTTTTTTAAGAACTAATAGTTCTTAAACCCTGATAATCCAATCAGCACCTATAGCAACCAATCAGAGCTCAGCTTACATTTCATATAGTGCTCTGGAAAAATAAATGCTGAGCTCTGATTGGTTGTTATCGGCAACAAAGACAGTCTTACTGCTAGACACTTTCCATACATAAGGCCCATAGTTGGGGAGGTGGACTTCCCCCAAATACCAAAATGTAATGCGTCTGACAGTAAGGACATTGTGACATGTACCTCGAGCCGTGGCCTCCAGTAATTCCTTCTTCCAGGACTCTACCGATTCCTTGTAAGATCCCAACAAGAAATGTTCTTCCCCTTAAAATAAGATAAAATTTAGGTGATAGATAAGTTACTAACAATGTTGATGCATTAAAATATCAGTGAGGTTACAGGGGTTCTCCCACGAAGCAAAGTCTAGTGGCACGGACAGCGCTCAGCTAGCCAACCGTGCATGAGAACGAGGAGTGCGGCGCCTGCAGCCGTCCTTCTTATTCACTTCTATGGGAGCTCCAAATATAGTGT
Organism: Phyllomedusa bahiana; assembly: GCA_025379985.1. Classification (NCBI taxonomy): domain Eukaryota; kingdom Metazoa; phylum Chordata; class Amphibia; order Anura; family Hylidae; genus Phyllomedusa; species Phyllomedusa bahiana. Next base: position 16,156 of record JAODAL010013461.1, on the reverse strand, counting down.
GTGCCCTTAGCTATATATCGACCATCTCTCTCTGCTCCCTCTCTTATCCGATTGCTCCAAGCTGCTGTTCAAACATAGTGAGTTACTCCTGGCTGAGGCTTATCCCCAACACAGGAGCTTGTTTACCTAAGTTAAAGGGGTTGTCTCACTACGAAGATTATAGTTGAAAATGTAGGGACCAAAAATCTAAGGATGTACGTCCTTGGTTGCTATTGGCAAAGTGCTACGGTTTTAGAGAACGGGCTGGTTTACATGTGCTTAGCAACGGTGTTTGTTTACTGGTCAGGGAAGCATTCTGTCCTGCCCAGGTCGTGCACATGCAAAGGAAAGGCAGTTAAGAGGAGGGGCAGGGATGTGTGTATTGGCAGGCAAGGAGGAGAAGCAGTGAAGAGGATACAATACACACAGCCCCCCTGCAAGTCCTCTCACTGCTTCTCCTCCCTGCCTGCCAATACACACATCCCTGCCCCTCCTCTTCACTGCCTTTCCTTTGCATGTGCACGACCTGGGCAGGACAGAATGCTTCCCTGACCAGTAAACAAACACCGTTGCTAAGCACATGTAAACCAGCCCGTTCTCTAAAACCGTAGCACTTTGCCAATAGTAACCAAGGACGTACATCCTTAGATTTTTGGTCCCCACATTTTCAACTATAATCTTTGTAGTGAGACAACCCCTTTAATGACAAGTTTTAATGCTTACAGCTCTGTAGCTTTGTGCACTACAGTTTACAAACCTCCTGCAAACACGTTACTGTAACAGGAATAGCTGAGCTGACATGTCAACCACTGCTATAGCATCACCCACAACCTGACGAGGAAGAGTGAGTGTGAAGCTGCCCATGGCTATGTGAAACAGCATGGAGAGAAACAACCACATCTCCATAGGCCATGACTATCAATATACCCCTTGCAATACAAGGCTGGAGCACTATGGCCCCATGAGTCAGCTGATCTGTGGGGGTGCCGAGAGTTGGGCCCCAATAATCGGTTAGTGATGGCCTGTCCACTTTTGTTATAGTTCTGATAATCCCCTTTAAAGGGATTTTCTCACCATGCTTTTTCACATAGCCACAGCCAGCTTCAGACTCGCACTTCCTGGTCAGGGTATGGGCAGTTCTACAGTGGTTAAAGGGGTTGTCTCGCTACAAAGATTAGCTTACAACATGTAGGGAACACTAAATTAAGGCGTTTTCCAAATATATTGTGTTGTTCATTTTTTTGAATTTATCACCTTCTGAGCTCTCTCTGGTTTCCCAAGTGACCGACCTGTGTACTTCTTCTCCCCTGCTGCTTGTTCTATCTGATAGCAAGGAGTGACATCATCACACAGGTCGCAGCACACAGAACTCTGGACAGTGAGAGCTTGTTTGTTATCTGATCTTTCAGACAAAAGACAGTAATTACTACTATTTACTTTAACTCAGAAGCTTCCCTGGTCCTGACAGCAGGAGATTTATCTAATTAGCAGAAGACTGAATACACAGAGCTCATATGCTAATTCCAGACAGCTTGACCAGGATGTGACAGAGCAAAGCAGCATTATTTCATTCATGCATCCTATGAAACTTTGAGATGAGACAACCTCTTTAAAGGTTTCTTGATACCAACTGGGTCTGCTAAGTGTTTTCCGCAATGGAGTTGCACAATAAAGTCCTCACCAACTGGTGTGGATTTTCTTGTTAATTTATCGTGGAGTAAAATTCATGGTAAATCTGCAACAAAATCTGCACCAATTGGGGCCGATTTTTCCTTATTGCTCTTTTGTTGTGGAAAACCTACATTGGACCCGACCTGTCTGAACACACCCTAAAGCTCAAGTGGGTAGCTCAGCTTTTCCAAAGTTCCTCGATGGAAAAACTGCCTATTCCATTAGCGAGGTGCAATGTACTACTTCCTTACCCAGCAGACCTTCAGAAGTCAAGGAAAGGGTAGACAGTATAATGTAATACTACCAGCGACAGGGAGAAGACGTAAGCTCCCCGATATATGGTCTCCCCCGGTCTGAAGCTCGGCCTGTATATGACACAACAGAAACTCAATGGCTTTATCTTCTTTTTGAATTTCGGGTGCCATCTGTGAAGACTGATGGAGGCTAATTTGCTTCCTTAATCGTGCCTGGTACCAAAGAGTCTGATTATACAAGAGACGCCACAACACGGCCAACCTGCAAAATAAAAAGAGAAGGTCATAATTCTCCTAGTCATATACTAACATACAAGTAAGGAGCACCCTGCAGGAGCCTGGGGACACCGATGACAACCACTGGGAGCATTAAAGGGGTTTTCTCAGATGTAGGTAACAGTAAATCAAAACTTTTTCTAATTATAATTATCTTTTGATATTTCCCAGGTCAGAAGATAAGCAAGATTTTATCTGCTCTAAGTGCATTCAAGTTTTTCTAGGTAACTGTTCATATCTCCCTTCCTGATAAGACGCACAGAGGGAGTGACGTCACCATAATATAAAGGAGCTGAGTCTTTTATCTCTAACAAGATTAGATTGTTTACCTTTAATAAGAAATAGTTTTCACTCCTTAGAGCTCTGTAGCTTTGTTTACTGAAGACGAAATCTCCTGCACTTCTATCACGAATGCTGAGCTATAGCTATATTTATATATAGACCTCTCTCCTTCTGTACCAGTTGTTAGTTAGTAATTTGTCACCTTTGTACTTGTTTGACCTATGTTATGTATGAAACCTGAAAGTACAGCGCTCTGGAACCAAGGGCGCTCAAAAATAAATAATAAAATATATATATATATATATATATGTATATTATTATATATATATATATATTATATTATTATATATATATATATATATATATATATACGCAACGCCACATGATACCGCGCTTGCTCACAGCAGCCATGCTCTATAAAGGTGTTGTGGAATAAGAGTATAGCTGTGTATGGTGTACCTTCTTATAGGAGAGGATATACAGATATATATATAGTCTATATATGTGTATATCCTCCTATAAGAAGGTACACCGTACACAGTGGTTGGTAGCTGCTGCCCGGTACTAAGAAGCAAAATAAAGCTAAATAGCTATGTAAAATCCAATTTAGGATATTTTATTAAGAGAATAAATTAAATAGAACCACAGGGAGAATAAAACAATAACTAAAAAAAAACGTGAGGAGATGGGAGCTACGCATTTCGCCAGAGATCCCTGTTCAGTTTCCTCAGGCTAGTGTTTCCTCCTGAGCTAGTTATAGAGGCGCTAAATATGCTAATCTATAAAACCACTCACAGTCTGAGCAGGTAGTGCGAGTCTGAAGCTGGTTGTGGTTCTAGGTTACTGTATATATCTCTTTACTGATTAGACTGAGAGCAGGGAGTGACATCACCATGGTCGAACAGAGCAGAGTCTATCTCTAACAAGATTAGATTGACTACATGGGAGGTCATGTAGCTTTGTTTACTAGATTAAATATCCTGCACTCATGTCAGGATAACAGGAACAGCTAGGAACAGCAGAGCCGATATACCGATCACTACTACAGAACCACCCAGAAGCTGACCAGGAAGTGCAAGTATGAAGCTGCTTGTGACTTTGTGAGTAAACCCCTACGACTACTACAGAACCACTCACAGCCTGACCAGGAAGAGCGAGTCTGAAGCAGCCTGTGGCTCTGTGACACAGCATGTTGAGAAAACACCTTTAATATATGTATATGGAAACTCAAGAGCTGCCATACACCATGGTCTATTATAGCTGCCCATTTAACGTATACATCCCTGTATACGTTACACAGAGACTACATACTTTGTCCACTTTATAATGTTTTTTATGTATATACAATTTTTTAACATACATGTATTAAAAATTCTAATCCTGCATTGTACCAATGCAGTAGGCCCCTACCAAGCCCACCTTTATATCCATAATCATAGGCTCCCATGGAGCACCTGTATAGACAAACCGGTCATGTGAGCCCAGCTATCCAGGTAACAGTAAGTGACCCCCATATAACCGATGGCTGTTTTCACTACCTTTTCTCTGACTTCATAGCGTCAACCCCTAAATTTGGGGGCTCCTTAAAAATACACTGCAGCGGTGACCCCATGGTTGGTTGTTTTATTGCTTGGAACATCGGAGTCCTCATAAAGTCTGGATGAGCGGCGGAGTCCACGGCGCACGACTCCAATCTCGATGTATAAATTTCATGTAGATGCCGGGAAACCATCTTCAACAAGCAGAAGCTTTCCAGCAGATTTTTGGAGGGGAGCCGCCGGTGCTGGAGGAAGATCAGCTTGATGGTTTCTGCGGTCAGTTTTATCATGTGCCCGATGGTCTGTCGTGGGGCCACATCCCAGTACAGCACAGTAAGGCACTGGTGGATGATGGAAATATACGACGCCCAGGGGTCAGCTCTTGCTTTCCTTTTGGAAGCTTTCTCTGGGTTAAGCATTGGGCATTTGGGACTCTGAAGAACGGACAGGAAGTGAGTCAGGCAGCCCGCGGTGTAGTGCAGCAAGGTGCCCGTCTGTGCCACATTGCCCATGGACACCCCTACCGCCCATGCCGTCAGTATAGTCCTTTGTATGCGCCGCAGCTCGCTGACCACATCACTCTTCTCTATGTATTGGTCACTGGCGTGGACAGTATCAAACATGGAGGCAAATTCCAGTCTGCCGTGCTCAGCTCTGCTATACGGTCCAGCCGCAGGAACGGTGCACTTATAGTCCGGATTATCTGACTCCTCGCTGTCCTCCTGAGAGAAGAAAAACATACAAAAACTACGTGAATACGTCTCCTGACAAAAGTAGAGTGGGTCATACATGTCAGATAACTGCAGACTCAAGGATAAAGCTAAATTCTTTTGGACCTATGGATGGGTCGCTGTAGTATGCATGGGTGGCATCCATCAGCACTATACACTACTGCTCAAACACTTTCATCGGGCATGGCTGTTGTGCGCATGCGCGGCATCAGGCAGAGCTAGTGCGCATGCGCGGCATCAGGCACGACTAGTGCATTTCCACTCTCATGTCTGAGGTGTGCGCTGCAGAGGTCCAGATAGGTGCACACCTCCAGATATGGACAGCTACATACGTATGCTGAAAGTGGGACAGCATACTGCAGGCCTTGTAATGTAGCGCATGCGCCGTTATAGCATTATACGATCTGTGTCAAAACATTGCAAAAAGTAGAACCAGTCATACATGAAAGAGAATTGCAGACTAAACGCTCATGGATAGAACCGATTCTTTTGGAGCTATAGATGTATCGCAGTACTATGCGTGTGCGGTATTCAGTAGGGCTATACGCTTCTTCTCCAACACTTTTATTGAGTATGGCTTCTGTACGCATGTGCGGTATAGGGTGGCGGTTGCGCGTTCCCTCTCTGATGTGGGGGGTGTGCTGCACAGGTCCAGATGAGTGCGCACCTCTAAACATGAGCTGTTACAAATTACTGTCAAAAGTGGGCACCTTGTGATGTGGCGCATGCGCCGTTATAGCAACATATGATCTGCATCAATACATCCAAAACATTGCAAAAAGTAGAGCCAGGCATACATTTAAAGGGAATGTGTCATCAAAAAATAAGTCACTGTTTAAGTCCCATTTTTATGTTAAACAAATTTTTTAGGAATTTTTGGTTGTTTTTGTTTAATTTTTCATATCACTATCAATATTTTTTAATAATTCTTAAGTCTTGCAGTTTTAACTTTGGCCACTAGGCCTTGTTTGCACTGCTTTAACAGCAGTCAGAGAGATGCTTTACAGTAGCTTCATGCACATAGGAGACTTAAGACTGACTCAGTCCCATTCACTTCTATAGGAGAGTTTTCTAGGCATGCTCTGTGACCTGGGAAGAAGTCATTGTGCAGGGAGGTGAAAGGGTGAACTGTGACTATCTCCTCTTGTGACTGGTGGATCCTGTGTTATCTATTCACACTGGCGTCTCCTTTCAGTTTGACTCTGCTTGTGTTAATAATGAGCAGACAACTGAGAATCTTTCTTTACAGAACAGGAAGTGTCAGACAATTATTAGTGAAAACTGCAGGACTTAAGAATTATTAAAAAATATTGAAAGTGATATAGAAAATTAAAAAAAAAAAATAACCAAAAATTCTTTAAAAATGTGTTTAAAATAAAAATGTGAGTTAAACAATAAGTCATTTGAGATGACACAATCCCTGTAAGAAAACTACAGACTAAACACTCATGGATATAACAGATTTGTTTAGAGCTAAGGATATATTGCTGAAGTATGCATGCACAGCATTCAGCAGTGCTGTATGCTTCTACCTCAATTTTTTTTTTTTTTTTTATGGAGCATGGTTGCTGTGCGCATGCGCGGAATTAGGCTGCACTTGTGCTTTCCCACTCTGATGTTTAAGGTGTGTGCTGCACAGGTCTGAATGAGTGCGCACCTCCAGACATACGTTGTTACACATGACTGCTGAAAGTATGGCACTGTGCAGCAGTGTAGCGCATGCGCCATTATAGCATCATGTGATCTGTGTGAACAAATCTGACATATTGCAAAATGTGGAGCAAATCATACATGTAGGATAACTGCAAACGAAATACTCATGGATATAACTAATTCTTCTGGAGCTATTAATGTATCACTGTACTATGCATGCGCAGCTTTCAACTGGGCTATGTGCCTCTGCTTCAGTACTTTTAAGGAGTATAGCTGCTTTGTACATGTGTAGTATCCACTGGCACATGCGTGTTCCCACTCCGGTGTGACGTGCGTGCAGTACAGGCCTGGACGAGAGGGCACCTCTAGATATGAGCTATTACATATGACGGCCGAAAGTGGGGCAGTGTGCAGCAGGCCTTGTGATGTGGCGCATGCGCTGTTTTATCATCATATGGTCTATGTGAATACAGCAGACATATTGCAAGAAGTACAGTCAGTCATACTTGTAAGATCACTGCAGACTAAGCATTCATGGATATAACGGATTCTTTTAGATCTAAGGATGTAATGCCGAGGTACGCATGCGCAGCATTAGCAGCGCTTTATGCTTCTACCCTGATTCCTTAAGTGTGCATGGTTACTGTAGAAGGCTGCACTTGTGATTGCAAAAAGTAAATACAGTCATGCATGAAAGAGAATTGCAAACTAAACGCTCATGGATTTAATGGATTATTTTGGAGCTATAGATGTATTGCTGAACTACGCATGTACGGCATATAACGGCAGTGTGCGCTTCTCCCCGATGCTTTTATTAACTACACATGTGCTGCATCAGGTGACGCTTGTGTGTTCCCACCTTGGTGCCTGTGGTGTGCACTGCACAGGGCTGGACATGTGCTGTTATATATGACTGCCGAAAAAGGGGCAGCACGCAGCAGGCCTTGTGATGTGGCGCATGCGCCATTATAATATATGTTCTGTGTCAATACAGCTTACGTATTCCAAAGTGTAGAGTCCGTCATACATATAAGATAACTGCAGACTAAACGCTCATGGATATGACTGATTCTTTTGGAGTTACGAATGTATTGTTGTAGTACATATGTACGGCATTTAGCAGCCCTATGCACTTTTTCTCCAATACCTTTATTGGGCATAGCTGCTGTGCGCATGCGCAGTATCTGGCGGCACTTGCAGATTCCCATTCTGATGTCTGAGGCCTTTGCTGCAAAGGCCAGGATGAGTGCGCACCTCCAGGTGTGCGGTGTAGGACTGCCAAAAGTGGGGCAGCATGCTGCAGGCCTTGTGATGTGGCGCCTGCGCGGTAATAGCAACATATGATCTGTGTGAATACATCTGACATATTGCAAAATGTAGAGCTGGTCATACAGATCAGTCAGCACATAAAACAGATGACATTTAACCGTCCCATAATTTTCCATATAAAAGCACACTTGACCCAGCTCAGCTAATAGAGAGAGGGGCTGGGTGCCGCTCATCTTCTGCAGGAACAAAGGTTCGAGCATATGAAACCCCACAGTCAGGCACAATCACTTCCCTGTCTACCATTCTATATAATGAAAAGTGAGCTCTGCAGGACTGTGCTGCCCTGCTCTGTGGATAGCTGTAGGTGAGAACAGATATTTTTAGTATATCTAATGACTCTGAGGTGTGTAGGATACTCCATTACAAAGGATTTTTCATCAGGCTGTTTCTCAAAACTTGCTCTTCACAGCCAGCTTCAGGTTCCTACTTTCTGTTCAGGCTGTGGGCAGTACAACAGCTTCAGGCTCCCACTTCCTGTTAAGGTTGTGGGTTGTTGTATAGCTTCAGGCTCCTACTTCCTGTTCAGGCTGTGGGCGCTTCTACAGCTTCAGGCTCCCACTTCCTGTTCAGGCTGTGGGCATTAGTACAGTTTCAGGCTCCCACTTCCTGTTCAGGCTGTGGGCAGTTCTAAAGCCTCAGGCTCCCACTTCCTGTTCAGGCGTTGGGCAGTTCTAAAGCCTCAGGCTCCCACTTCCTGTTCAGGCTGTGGGCAGTTCTAAAGCCTCAGGCTCCCACTTCCTGTTCAGGCTGTGGGCAGTTCTAAAGCCTCAGGCTCCCACTTCCTGTTCAGGCTGTGGGATTTTCTACAGCTTCGGGCTCCCACTTCCTGTTCAGGCTGTGGGCGGTTCTACAGCTTCAGGCTCCCACTTCCTGTCCAGGCTGTGGCTGGTTCTACAGCTTCAGGCTCCCACTTCCTGTTCAGGCTGTGGCTGGTTCTACAGCTTCAGGCTCCCACTTCCTGTTCAGGCTGTGGGCAATACTTCAGCTTCAGGCTCCCACTTCCTGTTCAGGCTGTGGCTGGTTCTACAGCTTCAGGTTCCCACTTCCTCTTCAGGCTGTGGCTGGTTCTACAGCTTCAGGCTCCCACTTATTGTTCAGGCTCTGGCTGGCTCTACAGCAGTGGCTAACATTTATGCCCTGCTATTCCTAGCAGAGGCTGTTAGAGGGACATTGGTGAGAGAAGGGTTTTAACAGCAGGGCACAAACTAAAGCATAGGTGTCAAACTGCAGCCCTCCAGCTGTTGGGAAACTACAACTCCCATCATGCCCACTGTTATAGATTATATAAATGTATGATGGGAGTTGTAGTTTCCCAACAGCTGGAGGGCCACAGTTTGACACCCCTGATATGTCAGTAAGAAAACCTAAACAATGTCCTGTGCTACTGATAAGACACAGCAGAGAGTGATCTCACCATCCCGACCACTGCCAGAGCAGAGAGAGGTGGTCGGTAACCTAAGGAAGCAGGAGATAAAACTGCTCTAACTCTGAAAGAAAGCAAATTCAGAACAGCCATGTATATGGTAATAATCTTTAGCGTTAAACATGTAGGCAAAGGTGAATAATCATTGTGGTGAGAAGAGCCCTTTAACTCTACATGCCACATGATCAGGTATGAACGGTTATATGGAAGTGTATGGAGAAGACATCCTCACCAAGGTAGATTTACCTGTGCTAGCAGCTTCTCCAGCTGGCCACAGATTTCCTCCTCTTCTTGTAGAAAACTTGGGACGTCTGACGCCACGGAGGGCGCTTTCCAAGGGTCCTTCAACAACGTGGCTTTTAATGAAGACAGAGGCCTCAGTTTAGGCCCATTTTTCTTTGACTGAAATACATATGATATACCCATTAAGCATCCCCTGCTGCTACATAAGTATTTCAACACAAAGGATGTACCGCACTGCCATACGAACAAGTGGGTACAGAAAGTATTCAGACCCCTTTAAATTTTCCACTTTTTGTTTCATTGCAGCCATTTGGTAAGATTCAAAAAGTTCATTGTTTGCTCATTATTGTACACTCTGCTCCCCCTCCCCATCTTGAAAGAAAAAAAACCCAGAAATGTAGATATTTTTGCAAGTTTATTAAACAAGAAAAACTGAAACATCATATGGTCATAAGTATTCAGCCCCTTTGCTCAGTATTGAGAAGAAGCACCTTTTGAGCTAGTACAGCCATGAGTCTTCTTGGGAATGATGGAACAAGTTTTTCACACCTGGATTTGGGGATCTTCTGCCGTTCTTCCTTGCAGATCCTCTCCAGTTCCCTCAGGTTGGATGGTGAGCGGTGGTGGACGCCATTTTCAAGTCTCTCCAGAGATGCTCCATTGGGTTCAGGTCAGGGCTCTGGCTGGGTCAGTCAGGAATGGGCACAGAGTTGTTCTGAAGCCACTGCTTTGTTATTTTAGCTGTGTGCTTAGGGTCATTGTCTTGTTGGAAGATGAACCTTCGGCCCAGTCTGTGGTCCAGAGTGTCTGGAAGAGGTTTTCATCCAGGACATCTCTGTACTTGGCCGCATTCATCTTTCCTTCAATTGCCTTGCCACAATTCTGTCTCTGAGCTCCTTGGGCAGTTCCTTAGACCTCATGATTCTCATGTGCTCTGACATGCACTGCGAGCTGTGAGGTCTTATATAGACAGGTGTGTGCCTTTCCTAATCAAGTCCAATCAGTTTAATTAAACACAGCTGGACTCCAATGAAGGAGTAGAACCATCTCAAGGAGGATCAGAAGGAAATGGACAGCATGTGAGTTGCATATGAGTGTCACAGCAAAGGGTCTGAATACTTATAACCATGTGATATTTCAGTTTTTCTTCATTAATAAATTTGCAAAAATATCTACATTTGGGTTTTTTGCTTTCGAGATGGGGTGTGGGGTGGTGCAGAGTGTACATTATTGAGCAAATAAATTGACTCTTTTGATCTTACCAAATGGCTGCAATGAAACAAAGAGTGAAAAATGTAAAGGGGTCTGAATACTTTCCATACCCGCTGTACATGTCGTACCTTTACTACCTGAAGCCTCTGCCGCATGTTCTCCAGCCTCTGGGCTGCGTCCAGCAGTAACGCCTTCATGAAGTTCTGCGGAGAGAGATTTTCGGCAAAGCGCAGCGCTGTCACCATGTATCCGTCGGACGCCATGATGTACGGCAGGCGGGGGTGACACGTCACAGAATACCTCTGCCTCATGAGATCCGCCTCCGAGGCGACCGACCCCAGCGAGTCATTGGGATTAGAGGCCTCAGGGATCGACACCGGAGGTCTAAGGAGATGGAAAGGAAGCCTGGTTACTGTCAGGAGGGAAGTATGAGTAATTACATCTTATTTCTGCACCGTGTTACTTACATATGGTCAGCGGGACAGAAGAGGAGAGAAAAGGAGGCTAGAATGAGAAAACGATGAGCGAAAGATGAATGGAGAGAGACAAAGATATAACAGAAAGAAGAAATCCAGGACAGATGCAGGAGGGAACGAAAAATGGATACTTAAAGGGGTTTTCTCACGACAGTGATTAGCTCTCAACATATAGGAAATGGTAAATGAAGACTTTTTCTAATTACATTGCTCTTTTGATTTTGCCCTAATCAGGAGATAAGAGAAATTTTATCTGCTCTAAGTGCACACAAGTGTCTCTAGGTCACCGTCCATATCTACCTTCCTGATTAGACAGAGAGCAGGGAGTGATGTCAACATAGTCGGACGGAGCAGAGTCTTAAATTGTTTACCTTTGATAAGCAATTGTTTTTACTTCTGAGAGCTCTGTAGCTCTGTTTACTGCAGATTAAATTTGCAGCACTTATGTCCTTGTAATGCTCAGCTAGTTATAGAGGACCTAAATATGCTAATTACTGCAATAGCACAACCCACAGGCTGAGCAGGAAGTGCGAGACTGAAGCTGCCTGTGTCTCTAAAGTACCGTCAATATCTCGCTTTCTGATTAGACAGAGAGCAGGGACTGATATCACCTGGTTGGATGGAGCAGAGTCTTTATCGCTAACAAAATTAGATTGTTTACTTTTGATAAACATGTGTTTCCACTCCATGGAGCTCTGTAGCTTTGTTTACTGTAGATTCAATTTCCAGCACTTATGTCTTTGTAACGTTCAGCTAGTCATAAAGGAGCTAAATATGCTAATCACTCCTATAGAACCACCCACAGGCTGAGCAGGAAGTGCAAGTCTGAAGCTGGCTGTGTCTCTAAGGTACAGCCAGCACTCCTTGGAGCTCTGAAGATTGGTTTACTACAGATTACATTTCCAGCACTTATGCCCTTGTAACTCTCAGTTATAGAGGTGCTGAATATGCTAATCACTGCTATAGAACCACTCACAGACTGAGCAGGAAGTGTGAGAGTGAAGCTGCCTGTAACTCTGTGAAACTGCATGGCGAGAAAACCCTTTTAAAGGAACTTTCCACTTTTCAAAGCAATTTTCTGGACCGCAAAGTAAAAAATTACTTATCTTATACAGATTCTACGTTACCTGATATTTTCTCATGTGTCTTTGAGGAAAAAGAAAAAAAAAAGGTGTGCATTTTTATTGCATGCGTTTTTGATGCACAACGTGTGAACCCCGGCCTTACTGCCCCATGAAACATGCAACTGACCAAAGAACAAGTGTTTTTCTATTCCTCACTATTCACGGCTTTTAAAAGGGCCAAAATAATCAAAAACCAAAATCTGGCCCGTGCCCAAAGCCTGCGCGTGTGCAAATAATCACCCCTGCAACATATTGGGGGCCATACCTGTAAAATGAGGGGTGAAGGGAATAAAAACCTGCGGGGCCAAACTCAACGCTGCACCCAAAAGTTGTCAGGGTCAGGAGTTCCCCCATACGAGTCAATAGCAGCAGAGAACCTCTCTTCAGCATACAGGCCAGGAAGAGACTATCTGCAGTCCATGACATGTCGGCCACCCAGTAAGACCTGCAACACAAAGAGACACCTCAAAACCGGACATCTACGCCCAATGTTAACTATTTCCTGACCGGGCACTTTAACCCCCTTCATGACTGAGCACATTTTCCCTTTCTTTAGTACACGCCAGGCTGAACACTATACCGCTTTCCCACACTCTGCTATTATTCTGATTTTCTCTAATACACTAGGCTTTACTTTTACATTAATTTTTTTTTTTTTCTTGTGGATTTCATTTTTTTTTTTTTAATTCCAGATTTCCCCTATAACTGTTGATGTTACATAGCCCCAGGTTACAGGGGAAAACAACCCCCTGTACTGACTGCAGAACTGATAAGACCCAGCAGCATTTTTAACCCCTCGATGACAGCTGGTCATAATAATTTGGCTCTTCCAAAAGCCATATCTTTTTTTTTTTTTTTCTTCATCTTCATAGGCATGCGAGTACTTTTTAACCCCTTAACGCAGAGGCCCATTTTTTTCACGTCTGTTTTTCCCTCCTCGACTTCATAGAGCCAGAACTTTTTAACTTTTATTTTATTTTAGACATATGAGGGCTTTTATTTTGCGGACCAAGATGTCCTTTCCAATGGTGTTATTCATATTTTATATAAATACTGAAAAAACAGCAAAAATTTTAGTGGGGGAAAATGTAAAAAAAAAAAACCCCTTTTTCGCCCCTTTTGGGGGTTCTGCTTTTGGGAAGTTTAACTACGGTAAAAAAAGATTTTTCTGTATTTGAGGTTGATCGATCCGGCAATACCAACAGCACGGGTTTGTAAATTTTTGGGCCTAAATAAATTCCAAACATTTTCTAATTTTTTTAATTTGCGGCGCCATTTTCTGTGGCAATAACTTTTTCATACTAACAACTGCAGACTAGAGTGAGGCAGCATTTTTTGGGGGCTGACGTGCACTATTTATTGCTACCAGTTTGGAATAGTCCCCATTTTGGGGAAAATTTTTTTTCCAATTTTTAAGGGGACTTTGAAATAAACCAAAAAAAAACATTTTGGTTTTTTAATATTTTTCTCTTCTATGGTTTTTCAGCTTTAGGGGAAATCAATGTTGTTATATTTAATAGATATGATTTTTTTGGGATGTACTTTTTTTATTTTTTTTTATTTTTTTTTTTTTGAAAAATTAAAAAAAGGGGGGGTTTTGAATTTTTAAAATTTTTTAAATTTTTTTTATACATTTTAAAAAGGGTTTTTTTTTTTTTTTTACTCTCCCCCAAAAGGGGGAACAATCATTTATAAAATCCTAATGTTTTTGTAAAACTGCGGTGTTTAAAGGGTTAAAACAGCGCGAGAGGGGCCCCGGGCCCCACCCCGGGCCCCTTTTCCCACCAATTTTTTGGGCGGGAAATTTAGCGGGCTAACAACCGGGGGTTTATGTAGTGGGAGCCCCTTGCCAGCATTAAGACGTACTCATATGTCCAATATCGGTAAGGGGTTAAAAAGGTGCCATTGGACAAAAAAAAATAAAAAATACAGTGAAATGTGAAAAAAAAACACCTAATTGTCCCAAATTTTTTGGGGGGAAATTTTTCTTTTTTATTATTTTATTTCTACGGTAAAAAAAAATGATGTTTGTTACCTGTATTCTGAAAAGTTAATACGATTCGATGATACCAAATGTCAATTTTAAATTATTTTTTTAGAAATTGTTAAAAAATACAAAATTCTTTATTTCTTACATTTGCGTTTCGGGCCCCATTTTCCCGGGCGCCCAAAGCATTTTGGGTTCTTCCATTAAAGGGGCCCCTGAGTGAAGGGGGGTTTTTTTTGCACACTGAAGTGAAATTTGTATCGGTACCATTTTTTAAGTTTTATGAAACCTTTTTTATTACTTTTTTATTTTAAAATTTTTTTAAGGGGGCATGGGAAAAAGACCCCAAAAAAAAAAAAACTTCAAATTTTTTGGCATTTGGAATTTTTTTCTCCTAAGGTGTTCAGAGTACGAGATAAATTATATCTTAATAGATCAGACTAATACGGGCGTGACGATACCAAATATGTGTAACTTTTTAATATTTGTAAAATGGCAAAAGGGGGATGATTTGAACTTTTTTTTTTTTATTCAACAGTAACTTTTACTTTGACAGTAAGTCCCCCTAAGGTACTTGACCACTAGGGGACATAATTGTCAGTACATTGTACAAACAATGCAGAAGGGTGTTCAAAGTTGGCATTGCTATTACTCCCCACCTGAGGCAGAAAGTAATAGAAATGAACACACAGCGGCTATAGGACTTTCAGAAGTTTCCCAGCCCCAGTGAAAGATCGACACCCTGTTTTTTGCCATTGAAAACGAATTGAATATAAGTTTGATATTTGACAATCTTTTAAATTTTATGGTTTCCATCTTGCTTTTTCAAACTTAAATCTTTGTGTGATATTCTGTAAATTTCGACTGGATAAAAGGGGACATGTTTTTTTTTTCCGCTCACTTTTTGGGTTTAGAGATAGTCTAAAGGCCGGGCATTTGGTAACAGGCATAGCTGCTGTTGTTTAAGGTTTTTAGATTAGTGTAAAAAAGACAATGCAAGTATTTCATTTTTTTTTTTTGGTAGATGGGAGGTTCATGTTTTTAAAAATTTAAAGGTTTTTTTTACATTGACCTGTTTGGGGATTGAACCTATATTTTATGATAACTTATCTTTGATTGGTTTGTAATAGCCCCTTTCTCTTATGATCACGCCTATACCAAAAAAAATTGTCAGTCTTAATAAAGTATTCTAATTTTTTAAGAATCACAGTGCTTTTTTGTTTGAAGGTCCGTGGGAACAGGAGGTTTCAAAGAAAGGATATCTAACTTTTTGGTGCCGTGAATCGGAAAGAAAACCTATCACCGGAGTAAGGGATAACGCAAGCACCCCTTGCTTTGAGAACCGGGATCGCTGCACGGTGACTTTTGCCCACACAAACCCTTAGTTTCTCTGCAAAAAGGTTGGGATCCTTTTAATTGCGGTGATGGGGTTTCCTTTATTCTATTTTTCCCCTCCCCACGTTCCCACGTATCAATTTGGTTATATTTTTAGCGTTAAAGTTTTAGAATTTTGTCAAGTTAAGGTTGAGAAAAAAATTTGCAAAATTTTGCAGGTTGCTTTAAAAGTGAAAAAGTTATCTTTTTTTATTCTTGTTTGTTTGTATCCACTTTATTATTGGATGGGTTTTTGTTTTTGGGCTTCTGTGTTTTTTTTCTCCTTTGGGCGGGTGCCCTCAAGCGGTGAGATCATTTTGCTTTCTTATAATTTTTTTTATTGTTGTATTTTTTCCTTCTATTTTTGGGGGTATAATGCGTTTTTTTGCACATGAATATTTCCCTTCTGTTATATAACTGTTTTCTTAATAATCCCCGATAAAGGGAAGTTATTACATTGCATTTGAATTGTATTGTATTGTATGATTACAACAAGGGACTAGACAATCGCCACATGCTCTTTTAAATAATATAGAAAAGTGTCCACTGAGCAAGGTTTCTCAGTGAAGGGTATTTAGGGGGGCTATAAACAGTTTTTTAGTCC